>JABUQX010068951.1:0-37500 GCA_015478945.1 Trachelipus rathkii
AGACTGGGTGGTATTTACTCTTAGGGTCATGTTGCAATTTAGGCAGCATCAAGTCATTGTTAAGGTATTAACTTGACCTCGAGCCGGATTGGGATCCGTTCTGTGTTCAAGCCTGACTTGGATTGTTCCCACATTTTTTCTTAGGTGATCCATGGCTCGTATGCTCTTAAGAGCTTCTAAAAAATAGCAATGAAGGCTATTCCAATGTTCGGAGATGTATTACAGGCTTTTCGTCAGAGTTGGCAAACCATTTTTACGTACAGCAGTGGGAACCTCAAGGGTGTGTCCTCCAGAGATTGGTAAAGGAATATTCGTACACACATAAATTTTAAAAATTTTCCCTAGTGATCCTCACTCTCTCTTTATGCACAGAAAATTGTTCTCTCTATAACATATTTAATTTCTACTACCTTGTATGTTGTCACCTCTTTGGTCTATCATCTCAGAAGCTATCTACTCTGTTCTATCACTGTCGACTGCTATGATGCTATAACCTAGACTGCAAGAGATGGATCAAAGTTCAAATTCCTCTTGGCTATCAGAAGCTGTGCTTGTGTCCAATCAATTCAGAGTTTTGCTCTTTTGCACGAGAACACGTTATAATTTTTTACTTTAATATATAAATTTCTAATAATCAAATATTAAAGATAATTAGGTTTGTCGATCTGTTTTACTAAAGATTTACTCCATTCTAATATTGAGTATTCCAATGTAAAGTACAAAAAAGGAAAAAGGAATACAAGGTTGAAGAAAATAACTGAAGAAGAATCGATGAACAAATTTCAAAAATAAATATTGACATGTGATACGAGAGTCTGACATCTACAATCTGTCTATGTGACACACGCAAGCGCAGGGAAACTCCACAAAAACCGAAGTAGAACTCCTTTCACGTTAGTCTCTGAACTATCATGCGCCACTTAAATTTATTTATGTTTGAGACCTGATGTATGCACAAGCACTGTAAAACCGCAGGGCTGAGCGCGAGAGCGAGAGAAATAAACGACTCATACCCGAGAACAAAGAAGGCCTTCTCTTCACCACTTAACTTATCGTCAGAGTCAAAGGTTCGATGAAAGATTGAAAAAAAAAGATATACATAAGAAGTACCTTATTAACGGTTGGACTGTTCTGCATAGATGTGCGTTTGGAATGTCCAAGTCAAGCACAGGCAATACCAACTAAAACTATCTTATTCTCACCAAGGTGTTACCATTTTCGAAGAGTCTATGGTTTATGGGCACTATTTCTTAATTTGCCTCCTGATATACGTGAGGCACTGTATTGTCTCCGAGCGTTATCTTCTAAACGTTTTGGAGTACTGCTACTGATAAGTGTGAAAGCTATCTTAAAAACGGTAGGTATTCGAGAGTTTCTTTGATATTCTTTTATTATACTAATTCAGCTAATTGGTGATATTACCGCCTTCTAAATACAGTATTAGTTCTTTAAGCCCCCCTCAAATCTGCAGGTTTATCGATTAATCTTATCATTATTGACTGTTCGTCGTGAGAGATCTTATCTCATCAAAAGTTGATATGTCCTTATCATTATATTTTTTTTTCCTTAGAGAGACAAAAAAGATTATTTTTTTTCTCTCTCGTAGTAATAAAGTACATATAAACATATTCACTCCATAATACTAGTACTTAATATAGAATCAAAATATAAGGATATAGACACATACTACCGAAAAAGTTTATGTTTACCTTGGAGTAAATTCTGTTCTAAAAATCATCATCGTGGAGGTCTTCGTTGATCATATATTATACATTGAGTGCCAAATCCTCACCTTCCCCTCACAACTATATACTAAAAAAGTTATACCCAAGTTATATTATACTCCAATTATCCCATCTAAAAAGGTCAAATATGATCATTTTGCAATCTGACTACTTGGAATTCTCTACTCTGTATTAAGCCGTTCTCGGAATCCGGAATCCGGACCAAGAACTACGAGTGGAAACCAATCTTGGAACCGGTTCCGGATTTTAAATTGCTTGGAATTAAAATCAGAAACGGAATCAGATATCTGAACATCAATTCACGATCAAAATATACATGAGGTACTTTATAGTGCTTGATGTATTAAGAACTGAAAAATGATCTATCTGGATGCTGAGTACATTAGTAGAATGATTCAACCTAAGGACATTTGGTATACCAAGAACACAGATATTGAGACTATAACAATATAACAAAACACCAGAGAACCAAACACCAAAACCAGCAACTTAATAGAAAATAGACAAAAAAACTAAGTATTCTATTGGTCGATTTAAACACTCACGATAATGACTCCTGTCAAAACTAAACCCATAGTCATTACCTTAATATTATAGTTAAACCTATAACATCTATTGAAAACTGCTTACTTAACGGGTATTATTAAGCGCATAAGTTTTGTGCATCTTTATAAACTATTATTGCAAGCTCACCGTTTTAGTTTGCCAAGAGGAGCTCGTTCAATTTGTTTCAATAGTTCGCGAGGGTTCGTTTAAATGAATCTAGTAAAATGATCTTCTTGCAACAATACGTTATTCAGTTTTAAACATTGCTTCACAAATGCTTACTCGTTATTCAGTGTTGTCAACATTGTTTCACAAGTTTTATATAATAAATTGATTAAATATATTACGGTATTTTTCATAACTCATAACTAATACCACATCAATGGAAAATCTGGATCATATCTTACTAATATCCTAGTACATATCTAGTCATGATATATATTGATTGTATTTTTGTACACATGGTTACACAACTATCACACTAATGTACTCTTAATATCCTACACACTTTCCTTCTTTAACATATCTTTAATTTACAAACATACTATTCAATTAAAGACCATCATTTTCAAATATCCTAATCTACCCATACATATCTCAAACACCATTTACAATCATGTAATGAACTAATATAATAATAAGTTATAACATTTATAATTCTACTAAGTATTTTTAGGTGAATAAGTCACAAGCAGGCATAAATCCTGATAGATATTAAGGGTATCACTCATTCGGCCAAGGCTGCCGAATTTGCTGGCGCGAGAGCGTGGATCAATGAGCCAAAACAATAGAAATTATCCAAACTGTCTACAGTATACGGAGTTTACTTTCATGGTCGTCAAATGGCACGAAAAAAATGGCACGAATAACATCTCCCTTATTATATATATATACAATTATATTTATATATAATGACATAATGACTAATAGTAACTACTTATATTAACTACGTTACCATTAATTAATATGAGATACAAAGGAATTATACATCACAAATGAATGAAGCCTATAGGAAAATTAAAATCACTACGCATATTATATATGTAACTATTAACAGTACTATATTTTGTCTACATTAACATATATATATATATATAGAGTGGTACATTAGATATATAATAATATATATACTGTCTCAATTTTATCTTTATTTATATCACATAATTTATCAACTATAATATTCTAAATTACTAGCATTGTGAACTATCACTGAGAGGCCAAGTAGATAGGTCCTATATAAAATGTCACTCACTATATATACTAATTATTCTATTTAATTATATGATTATTTTAATTTATATGTATATATAGTATATATATATTATATATATAGTAATATTATAAGAATATAATACTCATATATACAACACTGATATTATATCAATATTATATCAATGATTATATATATGTTTAAAAGTCAATGATACCATTAGTAAAGTTAATATATATATATTATATATAAACACACATTAGATTGATTAATTCTTTTTAAAACAATAAAAAACCCTTATAATCACATATATATATATATTATATATAGTATATTTATATATATCCTTTTTTCCCCCCAAGACTGGGGGGTAAGGTAAGTGACATGCATCGGAAAAGCAGAATAGAGAAGAACATGACACAAGTTGAAAAGAAAGCCCACCTTACCGCCCCTTCATACTATTAGTGAGAACTCGTCGCAGTCAGAAAAATCCAACCCTAGAGCTTCACGGCAATGGGACCACGGACCCACACTATGGCATAAGATAATGAAGATAAGAAAAATAACAAAAATAAGACTTAAAAAGAAAAAGATACCATATAAAAAAAAATAAGAACACAGATATAAATAGAGAAAGAGAGAATAGATATTAAAAAACCAACATATAATATACGCAAATATATATAATCACTATAATGAAAAAATAAAGGAAGAGTTGCGAACAATCAAGGGACAGATAAGAGTATAATAGTCAAATACACCATATTAATACAAAAAGACAACGAAAGCGAGTGGGCAGCCTCTTTGCACTATGAAGTGGCTGCGGAGCCGGCAATTTTTTTCGCGACCACTAAGGGCTCCATTCATTGATTTTACAATTATCCATCGGTTAGGTCTACCGACTACTAACAGCCGTCTCTCAAGCATACTTTTTATAATATTAAATCTTATCTAAGGCTAATGACAGTTTGTGTGTACAACGAGACTACACCTGGCTCCAGCGAGTTAAGAATCTTGAGTCGGTCGCACCGACTAATTGCGCTTTGATATATTACTTTCTTATTTCAGACCTAGTATATCGAAATATAATTCTGTCCACATTATTTAAAAACTGTAAAATATTGAACAGTTGTATGAAAATATTTTAAAATGTTTATAGTTCTATATCTACAATCTCTAACACTCTCCACCTTAACTAGAAACAGGAGTTATACCCAGAAAATAAGAATTTTAAATAAGGAAATACAGAAGCACATAAGATATAATTAAAACTTGTATCCTTCCCAGAGATTACGCTTCACATAATAATTCCTCTTTTGCAACGATAACTGCCTGTAACATTACGTAATATAATTTTATTAACAAAAAATCTTTTTTTCTAAAATGCATAAAAAGGAGATTTTAGTTTGACCAAAGTTTAAAACTAATTTCCTCATTAGAACTTTAAGTTCAAACACATGTAATAATTTTATTAACAACAACATATTTTTATGGCCCTTTTATTTTATTATGATATTTTATGCTAATATACAAAGTCTCCTCTAATAAATATAGCATATGGTACTTATAATATATATATATATATATATATATGAATATAAAGCTCAACATATAACATCATTATACGAAGTATTATATCAAGTGATGACTTTAGGTTGGAAAAGTAAAATGTCGAACCCATTATAATTACATATTACTATACAGTATAAAATTATTACTTCTTACATTAAATAATCAGGACTAATCAAAAGTAAATTATGCCTTTCTAGTTATGATAATTTCATAAGCCTTTAGTATATAGTATTACTATTTACTACATATATATATATTATATAATACTTCATAATTATAATAGCAAAAGTAAAATTTATGAAGCAATGAATTACTTAGCAAAATTTATACATTCAAATTCTTGCTTACAATTTTAAAGTGATTTCTCTTTGATAGCTGCCAAAACATATGTAATAAAAATTTATTCAAAACAATTGTCTCTTAAAAATAAAACTTCCACTCAATAAATTCTCCTTTAACGATGTCTAGATTTACCGATTTTATTATTTTTAAAACAGAAAATAACTCTCAACATTTCACCCAATGACTAGCAGGCTAAAGCCTGTAATGTGCAGCTGCATTTTGCCAATAATTTTAGGATAAGAGCAATAAATTGATATGCCATCTTTTATACTGCTTAACCTAGGATATATCCGGTCACGTTATTTCATTTACCATGCCATAACCTTTATTGCAATTCTACCACCGCTTAGTTCTATACTTTCTTATTCTACGTCACGGATTTTTTAGGGTAGAATACTGAGTCTTTAGCTGGGTAGATTGTCTTTTTCACACTTTTCTATTATCAACCGCTATTTCACTGGCTATGCTTAAATTCCTAATCTTTCCCGATTATTCTTGTCAAATTTGACTCTTCTTGTAATCATCTGACAAGATACTCTACATAGCATGAGGATACCTGAAACTAGATGAACGCTCATCTGACTCCGACCCAGATTTCTGTTCGACTATAAGTGTTATTCATTTTAAGTCCTAGTTCACAAAGAGCACTCCTATCTTTATTTTGATATCAGATCTTTCAGTTCTGAGTAAGGACATAGTATGGTCACGCACCCAAACAGTATTCTTTCTTTTAGTTAACATTCTTTATCTCTGCTCATCATATCACATGGAAATTCTTTTTGTCAAATTTGCTAAAATCCTTTCTCTACAAAATTTTCCTTCAGTCAAGTCTTCCGTTTGAGTATTTTTTTGTTGTAAGTCTTGGAATTGCAGTGTTTTAATAAATTCTATTTCGTAGTAGGAGATTCATATCTTCCGTCTCAATTTTTTCTCCACACTGACTTACTCCTAGCGGAGAGCAACGGATATAACAATCTCAGGAGTACCACTCGGCACTCATCATACTACTACTATAATCTTTTAGTTGCAGAAGCCTTTTAGAGCATAAGACATGTAACTATTCCATCTTGTCCTCTTGACCTATAGATTTGCCACTTTTGGACTGACTACTCTTTTGATGATTTCTATTGACATTTGGCGGGCTAACGGTGCTGCTTTGCTATTTGTCTCGAATTGCTTATAAGAATTGCTCTATGAGTATTGCTTAGACCATTCGAACGAGACACATCTATCTAAACTGTACTAAGCTCACTAAACTATCGTTTCTTTATTACTCTCTTCACATAACGTTATGTGTGCAATGTAACGTCATTCTGGAGGAAAACAATAGTCCTTTTTCAATAAGTTAATTTGCTACCAGATTCATAACTGAAAAACAACTATTTACTATCTTCCTGTTTGGCATTCAAGTATACAATCAGATCTACGTTAACTCATACAGCTTCCCTGTTCCTCATCTTACATCGTATCCTTATTTCAATTTTTCAATCGTTACCGAATCCATGATTTGATGCGTTATCTCGTAACTAAGGACTAGAGCTCTATCCATCTTGTTTAATTTTCGAATATCTTTAATAACGTAAGTAAACAAATTCCTTGGATATTGTTTCGCTGAAATGTTACGATGATTTGGTATCTTCTCATCTCGAAGTACGTTCTTTCCAGAAATATACATTTGTTCTATGTATCTTCGTAATAAAGATATCTTAATATATATTGGCAAACAAAACTATATTAGACCCACCTTGCCTCATTGTGTAAGCATGCCACCCATTTTTTAAATGCACGAAGCGTCCCTTTAGGCAATTTTTAAGATTAGTTTTTGGCTTATCCCCTTCTTCTAGAACTATTTTTCAAATATTTCGCCCGGTCCTAAAGTTTGCACCTTTGGCATTAGTTTCGAAGCCCATGTCTCCACAAACGCGTATGTTTAACATGCCTGGTACTAGTGAGCAGAAGCGCAAAACGTAATGTGAAAATTTAAAACGATCATTATAACCTAGTTCAATTGATATTTTGACATTTTTCACCCGACATAGACACAACAATTTACTGGAACAGAAAAGAATGCATTTAAGTCTGAAGTTTTAATTAATTAAAGGTTATCCTGATTACCTTTTGCTTCAAATTTCTTTTAACAATTGCAGCATGTCTGGATGAGAGCGTTTTAAATGTCGCATAATTTAAAGGATACCAGCTAGATGATTCTGTGACCCGCGAGAGTCAAAGGCTGACTGCGCAATGCAGAACCTGTGTAGCTGGTAGGTAAGAGACTCTCTTCTGCGTATTGATCGAACCCTGACTGATTTCCCATCCATTGTGTAAACTATTTTCATATTGACAACATTGATATCTTACACATTATTTATCTCTCTAAGCAGATAAATATATATAAGTACATTGAAGTGGTTTTCGACTCTATGTTTTTTTAGTTTAGTTGACATTGATCTTTTCTATAGAATATTAAATCTAATTAATTATATAGTTATCTCATAGCAAATGGATACCGAACGCTTTATTAATACTTGAATAATAAAATATACATAAGCAAATTTCTGCGAAAGGTCGAATCATATATAATATATATACTAATATAATATATATAATATAATATATATATATATAATATAGCTTAATATTCATTATACTGCAGACTAACTATTAATAATATACGTATATATATAATTATATATATATATAACCTATACTTATATATATAATTAATTTAATCTCTTTTTTACTAAAGATATCTATACTATATTCTCAATTCTTCCATAGCATAGGTGATTTGGATATTAAGTGATATCTGGATGCATATAGTAATGTACGCTGTATGCTATCGCAAGTAGTCCAGTATTGTTTGGTATGTCTATCAGCCTCTAGTGGTCCTTGGCGCCATCATGGGCTTTATCGGATCATTGAGGTTGCTCTCTATGTAAAATTAAGTTATGGGGGGCTTGGAATGGAGTATCAAGGTCGATACGAAGAATATTGCTAGGTACACTAAATTAACGAGTTGAAGAAGTTAAGTGAGCAAGCAATAAGGATTAAGTATGTAAGAGAACGCGCGCTAGTAAAACGGTTGAATGTTGAAACAAGTTGATACTGTAACCAAATCTGCGGGACAAATGAGGCAAGCAATTAGTTAGTAGTGCAACAGGAACGTATGTGGGATGTTGCTAAAAGCAGGCCAAGCTAAGAATGTTAACAGTGTATCGTCGGTATGTGCAATGACGATAGAAGGAAAGCGGTTAAAGGTAAAAAAGAAGCGCTGTTGAATGTATAATGTCTATTTAAAAGCAAATGATGAAAAGAACTCAAACAGAAAGATGCTTGGTATACTTATATCACTAGGATCAAAAAAATAAATTATCTCAAAAGCGAATGTAATACGCTCAGGGAGAAAACGAGGTACATCTGAAATCAGTCTATTGGAAGGAGATGAATGAGGACTCTACAAAGCGAATTAGGAAGCTCTGGCACACCACACCAGAAAGGTTAAGATGAGTAATACCAGGGGATTTCTGCTTAGTAATAAATGAATAGGTGATGGTGCTGTTTGTAACTGATGAAATGGGTGGTTGAGAGCACGTGGAAAAAGAACTACCCTTCGAAATCCCCTGCAACTACTAATACAAACACGATCATTTGAAGAGGTGATTTAGTGATACTTGCTGTGTGGGTTTTTGACTGGTGCACATAGTAAGGAATAGGTATTTTGGGGATTGACAGTTAATAGTGAAGGAGGAGGTAATATGGGACTAGAAGTTAGAGCAAAAGTTGAAGAGATGGTAGAATCTGCAGGTATAGATGAAATTACCTGGTGAAATGATCAAGAACGGAGGGCGAGATGGTGACTTGATTTCTGGATCTGGAAGATTGCGTGTAATAAAGCGTTTAATAGAGGGGTATTGAGTTTCAAGGTGATTGCGGAGCAGGACAGCCGGTGATAGTCACCTATCTTATATAAGGGTAAAGGGAGAAAAAGGGAACTGCTAGTAATTATCATGGCGGAATAACGTTACATTGAGATATTTGAGTAGGGAAAGGTATATCACACCAGATGCGTGCGTATATTTTGGGTCAACAAGAGTGCGGTCGAGATGTCTGAAAGGTCTGATTGGTAAAGAACTACTGCCCCCCAATCGCCGCCAAAGTAAACACAAACTACGAATTGAAACTAAATGATTGTAAGCGTCCTACGTAGCACCACTATCATAGTGTCAGGTGTTATGGATTTGGAGCAAACTAGGCGTATATGAAAGTTAGAGCTTAATTATGGAGACAAGGTTTTTGTTACTTTGGGTGGTGACTTTCCATGCCAGATACTGTATTAGGTTCTCTGATGGAATCAAAAGTATGTACGACGATAGTGAAGCGTGTGTAAAACCATACAATGCTGTCTAATATTGGATTTTGATACGCGTTCTAGGATTAAAGCGGAGTAAACGACAGAGGTTTGTGTACATAGTCTCTGGTTAATTTTCTGAAACTAAATTCCGTTAATAAAATGGAATAGGATAATGGAAATGAATTAAGGAGGTGGGAGAGCATCGGAGCTCAGGCACTACATTGTGGAGTGAGATAGAAATAAGGTGGTGGTATAATTAAGGAAGATATTTTGAGATGAAGCAAAATGTGGTTCTGTCTCCTAACCTTAGTTATACTTTCAGGGCACTGATTTGGTTCTGTGTGGCCGAATCTTCTGAAGAAGTTTTGAGAGGCAATTGGTAGAAGAGATTTGAGCGAGGGATGTGATAAAAGGAGGGGCTTGAAAGTTTAACGTAGGATAAGAGTAAGGTTTATAGGTATGGTGGAGTGAGGGACGAGTCCTTATCACAAGTGAGTGAAGATGGAGTGTTATGAGGCAGGCCTTTACAAGCGAGAGCTTGATTGTTCCTTCAGAGGTTTCAAAATACTGTTGTATAGCGGTTATTATGATAGGAAATAACCAGAAGGGCGCCGTGAGACAGATGCATTGTATGATGTTATGTAGGAAAAGTTTGATGTAAGTGGACAGGGTGTTGCATAAGTGATTGCCACATATAATCGGTGAAATGTATAAAAGGGACTAAGTTCCATGAAGAGGTAGACTACAAGGGTCCTTACAGATGAGGAGTTAAAATGTAGTTGTATCTACCGTATTGGTTAATAATGAGTATAGTAGTGAACCCATGGTAGCTGAAAATAGACTGCGTAGTTCCGTACTAAAATTCAAATGGTGGTAAGAATGGATACGATATGCATTCAGGGGTTGTGCTAGGTGTGAGAAAAATTTGCACTTAAGGACAGGAAATTAGAAAGCGACATGAACTTCACTCTTAGAAGGAGCACTAGTCGGAGGGAAGAAGGGGTCACACAATGTTGAGAAATAAAACTATAGACTTTACCTATATTGGTTTAGAGATGGCTTTGGTCATTACTGGTAAAGGGAATGAATGATAGTCAAGGGGTTGTGATTAAGCGGGATGTATACTGTAAGGCTGACGTGGAGATATTGTGTAAAACCGAACCTGGAACCTTGGGAGATATCCGAAGAAAAGTGGATTGAGATAGTAAAAATCATTCTGGCAACAAGAGATAATATTAGAAGATTCTGGAGTAGAAGGCGATGAATGAAAGGGTGTATTACAGAGTAATGAATGGCAGGGGGATTGTGAGGGGAGCGTATGTATGTGTGAGCCACTACTGGGCCATAAGGAGATCGAAACCCTTACATGACCGATCCACCATAGTGGAGGTGTCCCATGCGCTTAGTCGTGCGAGGATAGCTTTAGGGTGGATTTTCTGACTGAGCGATGAGTTCATGCACATACTACATCTAAAGGTAAACTAATGTAGGGGGGTCTGGAGCTAAAATGCCCATCTTGGTCTATAATCTTATCGAGACTTACATGAATCATAATAATATTCTTAATCTGAATAATTGCTTTTCTTTGGTTCAGCGAAGGACCATTACGTAGAAAATTAACACCTTCACTACATACCCCATCACCTGTTGCGAAGAAACATAGAAGAAATGATGAGTAACGCGAAAGAAAGCAAAAAAAGATATATATATAATTAACACTATATTGAGAACGTAATTTGAGATGCAAGTATATAATAGAGTTATTATTCGAGTATATTAATTATATTAATAATATATATTATAATATATATAATAATATATATATTAATATTAATATATAATATATATTATATATATATATATTAATTGGCAGCATTTGAATTGGGGTGATATCCCTCAATATATATATATTAATAAAGTATTATAGATATATAATATATATAATATATTAAGTATATATATAGTAATATAATATATTAATATTATATAATATAGTATATATATATATATTAATTATTATTATAATATTTATATTTAATATTATATTTATATATAAATATAAATATATTATATATAATTTATATATATTATATATATTATATATATAATATATAAACTACCTGTTAGTAATAAAAGATTAACTCTAATTACCCTATATTTTGGTATTTGCCCGGAGCCGGCAGCAGCCTCTTTTTTGGCGGCTCCGAGCTCGGCTCCGGCTCCAGGTCCCCCTAAAATTTCGCCTACGACCCGGCTCCGGCTCCAGGCCCCAAAGATTTCGGCTCCGGCTCCATCGCTCCAAAACCTTGCGGCTCCTGCAGCCTTGCTTTGCCAGACACCAAAGTGTCCCGTTGCCCCTCTCGACCGGCAATACTGAGGCCAACGCGTTCGTGATGAGAACGACGCAATAATACAATCTAATCTTGAGATATATTAATAATAATATAATATAATTAATTAACTATAAAATGACTTTCAGTGGAGAAGAAAATAATGAAAAGGAATATGAGTTTGTGATAAAGAAAGTTATAGCAGAAAGGTGCATAAACAGGAGTGTACATGTACGGGTTTTTAATGAGGGGGGCCCATTGTTGTGGCGTCTGGGTCCACTGGATGAACCCTTAACATCTGACGAGAATACCCAACAAGTGTAGGGTCTGTTATGCGTGTGATTGTGAGAAACAGCAGAGTAGTAAAAAAAAAATAAATTTAAGTATGGATATAAGAGGGGATGTATGGAGCGGGGTTAATCCTTTCTTCTCCTTGAAACGGCATTCTTGCTCCAGTAGTACGTTGCGTCACACCTTCACCCCAATCTTGGGGAAAAGGAAAAAGATAATAATAATATATAATTTTTTATTTTGAGTGATGTACAGGAGATCTCCACAGCACACAAAAATGCTGCTATACCGAATGTTATGGAAAACTGAACGAAACAGAGGGAAACCTCCTTAAACAGGAACTAATAAATAGGAATACAAAGGCTGAAGGGATGGTTAGATACTTATAACAAAGATAGTTCTAGATTTCAATAGTATGAGAAAGGCAAAAATGAGATTCTAACATTATCGAGAGAAAATGAATGATCGGATAAGATGTGCTGAAAGGCGATATATGAAGAGGTATAGTTAGACACGTCAGGAAAGAACTTGCTCCTAAGGGTCTTGATGGCAACGCAATCCACAAAAAGAGAGATGAACGACTGTGATAGGACAACTGAAGAGAGACAAAATAGCGAGTAGTACGGAAAAACCCCTAACGAATAAGAAATCACATAGGGTGAGAATTTTGTATGACCAGACGCAATCGAGCCAGAGATCATACCTCCATGAAGGCGACTCCTTCTCATAGCTAATAGTGTGAAAGACCACTAATTGGCGCAAGTAGCAGCGGTTTGAACATTCCGAAGTTTTGGCATCTCCAACGACACTCCTACTCGCCAACTCATCACATTAAGGTCCCAGCTAGAGTGTTAAGGCCCGCGACCGTATAATCAATTAATAATAATAATAATAGATAATTTAAAAAAAATAATAAATTGTAAAATAATTAAATAATATTTAAGAATAAATAATAATAAGTATAATTATCATAAATACCATGAATATAGTAAAATTAACATATGTATGAAAAGTATAATGTGTTCCGCCTGCATACCTCTTTTATATAATCAATTGCTTTCTACTTGAGTAAAATGACTTATCATAAAAGAACATTGAAGGTATAAAAATAAAAACCCAATTATTATTTATATTTTCACGTTTTGTAGATATCGGCTCCTTGACCTCTCTTTTTCATTGCCTCACCACATTTGTCAATAGAATGTTTTTTAATCTGACTCATTGTCTAGCACGTGAATATCCTCTTATATTTCTCTATCAACTCGGACTTTATAATAGAAGTATAAATACCTCACTTGTTTTTACACAAGTCTTAATTATCTTACAATTTTTAATGCTAATAAAGTTGGTGAATGCACAAGTTTGTTCCACTGTCAAGGCCAAAGATCTGAAAATGTGATAAAATCAGGAGAGGATTATTATATTAGAGGTCTTATACTGAGTATAATTCAGTGGGGGATTCACTAAAACTAACGTATTGGATCCATAAGAGAGGGTAGTGTGTTCAATGATATCTTTTCACTGTCAATGATAAACAACTTCCCTGATGGAAATTTTCTGTTAATAATTCGCCTGGATTTATTATTAAGATTCTATAGAACAATTGCAAGTAAATTTCATAATGAGCTAGTATAGATAATCAACGGCAATGTAACTTTTAGTACGCAATAACCTATTATAAAGTAATAATTTCAATTTTCTTTTGAGGAACCATTTTACCGGTATATGTTATTAATAAAGATCTACAATAATAAAAATACGAACTCTAATATAAAATAACTATTTAAAGTAAACTCACAGTTTGAAGATATACCTACTAATATAGAGCAATTTATAAATGGATTTGAATAGAATCATGAGAGTTTGTAAATGAGTCATATTAATTACAGACATACTAGAGTTTAAATTTAAAAGATTATATTTGATGAAACAGTTCAGTTAAATATTTAATATTAGTCCTAAGACATGACCATTTCATTTAAACTTTTTGATTCAAATATTAAACATATAATTTATATATTAGAAATATGACTTAGGTGCAGAGAGACCCAAAAAGGAGATTTGCAAAGATTTTCTAAATGACAATCTCTAGCCTAATTGAAGTCTGATATTATGTGCATTGGACACCTATGTCCCCATGGACAGTTTATAGAAATATGTGTGTATATTGTCTCTCGACATGTATGAACCGGTAACCCTAATTGCCTAAGTTTGAAAGAACTAAAAATAACGCCAATACTGTCAGAGAAAGACGAATAAGAACAGAAATAGATTAATTCAGTTAGTTATATGCGCCGAGTATGTGAGAGAGATAATGTAGCGTAAGGAGGCATAAAATGATTTCTCATATATAAAATATAAAGAAAGATGAAAGGAAATTCTAAAATTATTAATGAAGGATCTTATTACAAAGCGCGCAGGTACTAAAATAGTGGAAAAATATAGTGGAATCGAATTGGAACGATCTCATAATTTATATCACTTAGTCATAGAAGTAGGTGGATACTAAAAACAAAAGTTTCAAAAATAAATATAAATACGAGTTTAAACCGGAACTCTTTCTGACTAAACTCCTGTAGTTAAAACGTAAAAAATTTCTCATTTTTTAATCATATATTATTATCTATTTGTGAATCAGTCACGACGGAGGGATCTTTGTTGGGACTTCGTTAAGGTTACACGCGCTTGCTTTTATGTTGAGCAGAAGAGGTAAATGGTAGTGACCTCTATTAGGTCATGTTGGTGGAGTACATCGACTAGAGTTAGTTGTTAAATTTAAGTGTTGAGGAGAGTAAGTGTCACTCAGTGGATGCTGATTATGAAGATTTTGTGCTTTCTTTTCAGTCATTGGTTTAGTTGATTCGGTAATGCCAGCGTGTTGCATCTATTATCAACCAAAATGCAGTGGCCCACACCTTTCTTTAAAGACATCTTTCCTATGATATTAACTTTTATATTTATTCTATTACTTGCTGAATGTGTGAATTGCGATCACTAAGTGCTCCTATAAGTAAAGAAAAATAAGTTATGTATAATAATATCTTATTTATTGTACATTTAGAAAGTGAAGTTAACTGATCTTAAAGTTTGAAGGTGGAAACACTATGCAAAAGTGAATTTAGCGGTGGCAATCTTTGCCTGCTAAACTAAATTAGGCATTAAGATTATTATATTACATTGATATAAAGCTGGTAAGTGTGTAAAATATTTGAATAGGCAAATGACAAAAGAGAACACACAAGGACACGTGATGATACTTATTTCTAGAGACAATCTGAAGACGATG
This sequence comes from Trachelipus rathkii, assembly GCA_015478945.1. Lineage (NCBI taxonomy): Eukaryota > Metazoa > Arthropoda > Malacostraca > Isopoda > Trachelipodidae > Trachelipus > Trachelipus rathkii. The sequence continues at coordinate 15,674 of JABUQX010068951.1, forward strand.
TGTAAGTTGGACTGCTCCAAGAAAACTAAATGTTGTCAGGTGACTTCCACAGGTTGGATAGGTATCTGATTTTATATGAGCACTGGTTATTAATATTCAACCATTTGGGGTATGCTGGAGAGAGATGAGTAATTGCGTAAAGAAAAATGATTGATTTTCTTGAGGAGAGAGAGAGGATGAATCTGAAGACGAAATAACTTTTTTTCGCTGAACAGCAAGTACTATATCTTCAGTTAATTATAAAATTAACAGAGAGTATGTGAATGGAGTGTGCGAAGTGATCTATAGAATGAGTGATTCGCGCGAGATCGCGCGCTAGTTTTGTAGGGTGTAAGAGCTAAGGACATTCAGTAATGGAGTATGGATGTTATAAATTCTAGTGAGGGAGATTGGAGTTAAGTAGATAAGCAGTATCAGAATCATTTTGTATGATAGTAATTAAAAAGCAAAATCCCAAGTATGCCGGACAATGACAGTGAAAGGAGGAAGATTATATAATAACAGGATATCTGAAAAATGGGGAGAATTATTAGTTAAGTTAAATAAATAGGGTTAATAACAAAATAAATATTTCATGTAGAGACTTCGCACACACTAAGTCTAACTCTATATAGTGTGCAACAAAGTTGTATCACATCTGACCATATATATTATAGAGGATCACACAAAATGAAGAGAGTGTTAGTACACAATGAACAATTACTATGGTTCTGTCAGTTGTTCCACAAGAATGCAATCCCCTGCAGTTGGAATTTGTGGTCGCTTATATTGTATGTGAGTGTAATGTTGTAAGCCAAATGGTGGTAATACATAAGATCAGAGCTAAGTATAGAAATGTATTTCATTAGTAGAATAGAGAATATGCGTCTGAATAAGTAATTGAAATTGAGGTTTTGGGAAATCTAGAGAGAGGTGTATTGGTATGAGAGTATTATTCGAGAGAGAGAAGTGGAACATGATATATTATATGCGTTGCAATGCATAGGAAGAGAAGAAACGAAAAGAAAGAAAAAGCATAGAAAAAGGTATTTAAATGAACAGTTTGGAAAATAAGGATGAAGGGAAGACTTGCAAGGGAGATCACGAATGAGAGCTGAGATTATCCTATAGGAAGGGAGACACAAGGTTAAGACACGAACGTCTGGAGGAATTTATCACATAGATAAAATATAGAATAGATGGAGGTTTCATAACACTTTTTGAAAACCTGGCATGCACACATTGACCACGTGACTAATTGGGATCGTAAGAGTACCCCGCAGTTTGAAGTGTGTGTGATTTGAGTAAGAGTGTATGACGACAGTATGTATTTTTTGGGGATGTGGCATAATGGACAGGGTTAGGAAAGTGATAAAATGGAGAGAATGTCTATAGCGAAAGCGGTATGGACGGAAAAAATAACACCGTGCGAGGTGAAGAAATGCGACCACATGAGAAAATGAGGGGAAGCACCCAGGGATGTGTAGGAGAGGTTTATGGAAATCAGGCGTAACAAAAGCTTATTTCTTCACGGCATTGCAGCTATTCCTAAAAGTTTCTAAAGGACTATGGGCGAGAGCTGAAGATCACGTATCATTTATGAGAAATACTAAGAGTAAGGTCTAGATACAGATCAAACCGCTAGCAAACATTAACTCATTTGATTTATATAACGGCCTATAATGTCTATAGGACTTTGTTTTGTCCGGATCCGGTAGATAGACGAACGATACGATTTTTCAGTCTCCGTAACATAAGAAAATTATTCTGGCGCCGAACACACAGGGGAGACTCTAGGAAGATCATTTCAGCGCCTCGCCATTACTGTGACTTCGCTCACAATCATCATCTCATCGCTTGAAATATCACTTGAACTTCTTTGACTTTAAACTTCTGAGTAGTTATTCTATTAAATCTTAAAATGTCTCATAATTCTGATAAGGGAACCGAAAAACCTCTTAAAGATACTATGACTATGACTAAACCTGATCCTTTGGTGAATGTAAACCCCAGGGAGCCCAATAAAAAAAAAGTAAGGGTGGGAAGAGAGATATAACCACCAGAAACCGCCAGTTGCGATCTGCATTGATTCATATAAATGGCTGGTCCATCCCAAGAAGGAAGAGACAAGTCAAGGTGAGGATAGCGAGGAAGAAAAGGTAAATAGACTAGATAATCCCACCGTCAATGGATTTCTAGGTTAAAAGTCCCGGTTTCCTAACACTACTATCCAAATACCAATTGTCAAATTTTTACAAAACGAAAAGAAATTAATTGACACGTATGAGCTAAACAACATGGCAGAATCCTGATATGATACTTAATGATTCCTATTCTCGGAGTAGTGATTCAGAAATGCACAAAGAGAATGACATCTGATTCCTCCCCGAAATTAGTCCCGTCCTGAACACGCACTCCGGGCAGTAAAGTTCTCCTGAAAACACTCCGCGAAGAAAAACAACATTATTAGAAAATAACGTCTTTTGATAAAGATGAAATCAAAAGAATTTCGTCTCCTAAACGAACTAGAAACTTGCTAACAAGAGATCAAGTAGTCATATCCCTTCCCTCGTTTAGGCCTATTGAACCAAAAGAGGATTCATATCCCAGATCTCATGATGTCCCACATCCTGATAAGCCAGTTTTAAGGCATAAAGAGGATAGGAAACGTCTATTATCCCCTATTAGAGGAGAAAACTCCCGTAATGAATTTCTTCCCCGTAACTCTTATCAATCCCAGTCTACACAGTCTAATTCGTATCATGATAATGCAACCCCAGACTCAAAGTAGAAGTTTTTTGCCAACCACGCCGCCTCAGAGAGTCTATCCGACAAACGAACAAAAATCCTTCGGAAGAGGGATGTGTTTGCAGAAACCAGAAATAACACAGCTGCCCTGGACTTATTGGAACGAAGCAAAGTTCTAAACCTGAAGTCAACTGGTCAAAAAAATCCCAGAAACTAAGGTGGTTGACCCCGGTAAAGATTTAAATATGAAACCGTAGACCAAGATTTACCCTAATATACTTGGGTAGGAAGAGTCACACGGCGGAGATAATACGAAGCTTGATTGTAGTCTTCAGTACCGTCGTCAGACCCGAATGTCGCCAAATGCCACCTCAAATCAATGGTTCTGACAACAAGATTACTCGGACACAGCTGGAGGGCAGCTTCCCTTCAGTTTGTCTAAAAGCCGAGCAACGTATGAACACAGGCGCATGTATCCTAGTTCTCCGGTAAGAGATACCCTTAGTTGACTGGTTCCTACCGAAGAAAAAGGAATACCAGTTTACAAGCCTATCATTTCGCTCGTTTAGAGAAAAAGAGAGTATTCGAATGTTTGGCCCTTCGTTTAGAACGGTTGTCCCGACGCGCATTACCAAGGACTGGAATATTGCGTGAGGCACAGTTCACTCTTCGGACAGGCAATCCCTAATGTAAGTCTCCCCCGTATATAGAAAGAGTGTCCTGTAAGTAGCTACAATAAAAAAACAATGAAAAGAGCAACAAGAGACAGAGTTCCTTGGAAAAAAATCGTCGGATATGCGGATCCCTGGAAAACCGATATACGCAGTAGAGTTTCCAACTCACTAAATTATCACTAACTATGCATCTGAACAGGATGATAAACCTGACCCTGTGTTCATATCAGCAGCGACACAAACGACGGTATGAAATGCCAAAAATGGATGATCTCATGAAAAACCATCTGAAATCAGTACTAAGAATTTATTGACGCAGACGTTGGCACCTAGTTGGGTGGATGTTGTCAAAAACAAAGCACACCCCATCCCTAGACAAAGACAGCCCACGAATGATTAATCCGTCTGTCTAATCAAAACCCAGTAGTCCTACCCTGATAAATTCCGGTAGTTCGCATACGTAACCAAATGCCTGTATAATGATGGAATCGTTCGCTAGTCGCCTCCAATATAGAAAATAGAACTTCAGGTAGTCGTTACTACCGAGATAATCGCCGTGGCTCTCCCCAAAACGACTATTCCCAGACTCGTACGACTGATCCCCGTCGAGTCCCGGAAGGAAAGAATAAAAAAACCTGCGAATATTGCGAAATACCAGGTCATCAAATGCGCGATTGCTATAGATTTCTTGGTGTTTGCAGTTATTGCAAGAAAAAGGGCCATGTAAAAGCCGAGTGTCGTTCTCGTAGACCACCATCTCGGTCACCTCCCAACACTAGTCCGATAAAATGTCCTTTTTGTCGTGGTCCTCATTCTGGGATGAAATGCCCAAATAGAACACCTCCAAACCAAGACCGAAATCACCTGATTCTTCACAAAGATCCCCGAGAGGTTACCTGTCTGGAGCAATCAAAAAAGTATCCTCTACTAAAAACCCAAATGCCCAGCAAGAGGTCCAACAATACCAGTCGACCAATAAGGATAATATACCTCCTGTTCCACGCTCGAAAGATATATACGACCTTTGACTATTGTCCAGGTCAACATTTCGAAGGTCACCTCCAATTGCAGAGGAAGCTGAAGAATCTGCATGCGAATCGTTAAACCTGGTGGTCTCCCCCAGGACTTGAGGTCCACCTGGCGGAGAAACAACACTGGTGAATGAAGCTCAAGTCCACTGACGCCTGGACCAGAGGGTGCGAGTGATTACTAAGTCAATTCAATAAGGTAATGATACGAACTCCAGAGAGGAAAGTCCAAAGCACGAAAGATAATCCCGATCCGGGACAGTGTACATTTTGATGTATTCCACTTCATCACCACATGAATTATTACTGTCAGGATTAGCCCCCAATCAGTTCCGGGTTTTTAGGTTGTATGGTAAGATAGCGGACCGGGTGAGTTAATTTGACATTAATTTACTTAATAACGATAGATTTTAACAAATGTAATTATAAAAATCCCTCTTCAGATATAGGAATAAAATCCATTAGTGGTTTAGATCCTGCTTATTCCAGTCCCAAATAGAAAACTCAATGTAGAAAATGCGGCACCTTGTTTTTTCCGTGATAAATCTTTTATGACTAAACCGGAGGTTGTTTCTTGGTAGTCCTGGAGAATTATGGTTCGGGCACCAGTAAGTTTTTGGAGCTTGATGCCTAAAGGAATAAAATTCTCCCAAATCTCACGAACTTTGGGGGGGGAAGAAAAGCTTCAATGCACAGAACATATGTAGAATCTTCCGTTTGCCAAAAGATAATTAGTTTATCCTTCCATTTTTATTATTGTATTAAATGTTCATTCTAATTGTATAAAATACCACCTTTTCAGTGCAAAATTGGGCAGCCAAGTAAAGAGTATTTCCGAAGTTCCCTTAGATATAGTGGGGTTTGAAGGAACCATCACAAATAATGTTGTTCCAATTTCGGGGATTTTAAATTTGCAAACCCCCGGTACCGTTGCTCTCATGAACCCTTCAGATAAGGTTCAGTATATTAGAAAAAATACTGTCCTGGGTCAAGTCTTTCCCCTCCAGGAAGAAGAGTTATCTTCCATAAAGATAAGTACAGTACATAATAGTCTTTCTCAATCTAACTCTAATATAGAACGATGGACTCCAGAGAAGTTAATGGAAGACTTTTGTTTTGAAAATATCCCTATAAGTGAATCGCAGAAACAAAGTCTTATAGAAGTCCTTTTAAGACACCAACCAGCGTTAAGTTTTGGAGACCATGATGTGGGGGGTTGCGTTTATGTATAGATTATCGCAAACTTAACAATGTAACAAAAACAGATTCATTCCCTTTACCTAATCTCATCGATATGATTTATAACATGTATGGGAACATCTATTTCACCACAATAGATCTGGTCCGTGGATATTACCAGGTTGCAATGGAGCCTGAGAGTGTGGAGAAGACAGCCTTCTCTACCCCATTTGCCCAGTATGAGTACCTAAAGATGCCCTTTGGCGTAAAGAACGGACCAGCTACCTTTCAGCGGGGTATGATGCTTGCGCTGGAAGAATTACCATGGTCTGAGGTGATGGTTTATCTCGATGATATTATTATACTCAGTAAAACAATTGAAGATCACTTAATCACCTTGGATCGGGTCCTTTCAGCCCTTGAAAAAAATGGTTATAAAATAAAACCCCGCAAAACCCACCTGTGTCGCACTCAAGTTGAGTTTTTAGGTCATCAAATATCCCAGAAAGGTATTCTCCCGCTCCAGAAAAACATAAAAGGAGCTTTAGATTTTCCTACTCCTACTACTGTTAAACACCTCCGACAATTTTTGGGGATGATAAATTTCTATAGAAGACATACACATCCCAAATTGTTCCCAAATAAGTAAACCCCTTTCCAGTCAGACAGGAGGTAAAAACATTAAATGGACTCCTGAATGTCAGCAAGCGTTTGAAAAATTAAAGGAAGCGCTGGTCAACCCTCGGGTGTTAGGGTTTCCTGATTATCATCCTGACGCTTCCCCCCTTGAGTTACACGTGGATGCCTCTGATTATGGGGCAGGAGCATGTCTTTCTCAAGTACAGAGTCAAGAACGTAGGCCTTGCCTTTATTTCGATGACTTTTAAATAAGGACAAAGAAATTATGGGGTTCCATTGATAAAGAACCTTACTGCCTAAGAAATGGCAGTTAATCCCTGAGAACTCTTTTCTTTTCGTGGAGTAAATTTGTTATCTTTACTGCTGCCTCTCATTTAATTCCTCTCAAAATATGACCTCATGTCATTGGGAGGTTTAGCTCGTACTATGGAGGAATTGGATGAGTATGATTTTGAGATCCGACATATTGCAGGAAACAAAAACGTGGTTGCGGATGCCCTTTCCCGTTCTCCAATTCCAGAAGATACAAATGTACCTTCCGTTCCCTCTTCTCCCGAATATATACCTGACGGATATTTCCCGATTGAAATCGCGGGAGGAGGAGACTCGTTGTATAAGTGTTTCGCCCTTTTTCTATATGGATCGGTAGACCGACATGCGGAATTAAGAGAAATGTTATCCACAGAACTACAGAAACACCCGCAAAAGTATCACTTACAAGGCAAACCAATAAATAAGAAATTGAGGCTTTTGCAACTTCCAGGACAGTACCCATCCCGGAGGTCATCACTGCCTTCACAAACCTTTTCAAAATCCCCGTCCACATTTATTAAATAATAATCGTGCGATGGTGTACAGAAGTGAATATGGAAATGAAGTATGTTGTTTAAGTTGCCTTGTTGGTATTCATTATAACTACCTCATGCCCACAACTGTAAGCATAAAGTAAATCAAAGTGAAAGTACTATGAAATTATAAATCTTACTTTTATTTTTATTTTCCTTACCAAATAATAAGACAGATTACAAATGGAATGCCTGTCAATCAATAATTAAGTAATCCCAGTATAGTTATAAAGATAACAAAATAAAAGCCTTACCCTGTTTACCCTGTAAAAGAAAACTCCCGTTTTGTATCCTTTAAATAATTTGTTATTGGTAGGTTCAGAAACCTCCTAAAATATACTCTTATAAAAAAAAAAAAATAGTTTTAAAAGTTTAAACAAATTCTATCCTTCTCTTTCTTTCTCTCTTAAATAATGAATCTATCCAGTATTTTTCTTTCTTGATCCTTAAATAAATTTTAAAGTTCCCTTCGTAATTTAAATTATACCCATCATCAAATAAAATACAACTTTGCTCCCATACTATAACCTTTAATATCAGGTATATATGGAGCTATTATATAAGTATATTGAATGCTCCCCAATTAAAATAGTATGGAGAGTGGAAGATGAGTGAGGACATTGTGATGAGTTAGAGGTAATACGCTATCCCAAATATATATGTAAGCACATAGTATATGTAGCATATATATGTAAGATATATAAGTTATTCCTAAATATATGTAATATTTTATAGTGTTTATTTTTATGAAATTTTTATATTGCTAATAACATGTACTAATTCAGTACAACTAATTTTTGGCAGGTTTATTTATATTACTTCAAGTACTAATCACTTTAACTGATTTTCAGAGAATCAGGGATTCTGACTGTGCTCACAATTCGTTCCTCATTTTAAAAAGATTCTTTCCCTGAATTGTAATAAACAGACTTAAATTAAATAAATTAAAAAATGTCATTAATAATGATAGTGGGTTCATCCACTTTTTTGTTTTTTAAAAATGAAAAAAACGTCTCTTAAGAGAAAAATATAAGCTGTTTGTGAGGACGGATTTCCAGTCAGGACGTCATATTTCAGCTTGCCCGAATAGAGTAAACAATCTTATGACAAAGGATGTGCAATACATTATCATATGGTCCCTCATTACAATGGCGTGGACAAAGAAGGAAATTAAAGAAGATGTCAAGTCTACTACAGTACTTCATCCTACTGAAGATTTTAATATGGCTGATGTACCCCTTCTGATGGAAGAAATAACTCAGGACGCGAAACTGATTAATCCTAATGTTAAAGTATATTTGATGATTCCACCTATATCGGACATCTATACTTTTAATTGTAAACGTGTTATTAAGGATTGGGGACCCGCTTTTGCAAGACATTTCATCGATGATCCTGATATATCTCCAGATATATTACGAGAACATTCTATAAAGTGTTGTACCAAATTTGAAGAACTGATTGATTCTCAGTATAGCTGGACGGATAAACGTCTCATCATAGGGAATGAAGTCCTTGATTTGTATCATGAGACCGATTCAGAGAGACGACAATGACTGTAAATAAACTACTCTACTTTGGAAAATTTAAAATGTTTTACAGTTCTTAATTAAAATATCTAAATATTTAAGTTTAAATTCTATTAAGTGCTGATTTAACTTTTCATTAAACCAATATAGACTTTAACCTCACAACAAACCATTTGCAATTTGCATACAATGTGATGTGTGATTCTATAATTCCAGTTAGTTGCAGTTTTATCAATGCCAATTATATTAAAGATATATACCTCTGCATGAATATTAATATAGATTTATTATAACTATATGCGGTTACCTTAACTTCCAAAATCTTTCTGACTCTCAAATTAGAGAAGTTTACCGTGAAATATTGCTTTCAGAGTCTAGTAAAGATTCTAATAAATATGTATTGAACAACAATACATCTCAATTAGAAGAGATGTTGACCTTTTTAGTGAAGAATAGAGATTCATTGCTTTGGCCGATTGAATCCTGTTTATGTGATACTTTTGTGTATATAATAATTTGACAATAAATTTTTACTCCACATATATAATGATCATTAATAGAAGGTATAAAGTATCCTACCATATATGATTTATACACCAGGTACCCTATAGATTGCGCTATACAAATTAACATTAGGTGAGATTTACATATTATATGTGAATAGATTATAGGGTAGTTATGAAGATAGTTTTGAGATAATATGGATATATATTTTAAATTATACTTATACCTATCTAAAGTAGGTTTCTGCTAGTTTATATTACGTTATAGTCGGCCGTAGTCCCCACAGTGGGTGCATTCCTTAATACCAGGGGAACCATAGAGTCACCCAGACAGCGCGGAAACAAGAAAATGATGTGTCTTAAACAGATGTGTGGTAACTATAGGCAAACTCAATTCTTCTTTCACCATTCCAGATGACCGATTCCTCTGCCGGAGCATTGCAGAAAGCTTGTCGCTCATTAGCTGAAAAATTTCAAGCATCAGTATCTGTTGTGTAAAAACGTTGGAGCGTCAGCTCTGTCTCAGCGTTTAGACATTAATTTTTATGAATCAATTCGTCGCTTTTAGGTCTTAGAAAAATCCTCGTAAGCTCCTTTAGTTAAAAACTATACTTGAAGCAAATCAGAAGAAAATGCAACATTAGAATTTCAGACCAGATTTTTGAAGAATGTGTATAGCGTATCAGAGCTGGGTATTGAAATTGCTGTAACAAGAATTAACAAATTCCAAAGATACAGACCCAACATTAATACTTCCGACCCACAAACTTATTAATGTACATCCATTTTTATACCATTTTTGGATGATTTTATATCAGCATTAGGAGAAAGGTTTTTAAAATCATAAAGAATTATCGTCTTCTTGTAATTTGTCGTCATACCGAACAGGTGTAAGGTGCCATATGAGAAGATAAAAGATTGTGTAACATTTTTAAAGGAAGATCTCGAAAGCCTAAATAGAAAGATTTAGTAAAAGCAGAAATGGGATTTATGGAAAGTTGAAATGGAATCACAGCACAGATCGTCCAAAACGCAATAGATGGACTAGTTTCGCTTGTTCAACAGTTCACAATTTCAGAATATTTACATTCCTTGTTTGAAATCTGAAATAATTTTACCCGTGGTCTGCTGCTGTCAGTAGCAGAAGGCTTTTCAACATTAATACTTCTTGAAGAAGCTACTTGAGAAAACTATTTGGAGATGAAAGATGTACTGGACCCACCCTCCCACAATACGATCGAAATATGACCATACAAAACTGAAGAAGTTCATCTCGGTTTTGCTCACTCTCATTGCCGGCGATTAAAGGGTAAAGATGATTTTAAGTAATTTATATAAATTACTTCCATTTTCTTAGAAATTTAATATTTGGCCCCTTCCACTTTATAATATATATATACTATATATATATATATAGTATATTATATTATATATATATATATATATATATATATATATATATATATATATTATATATATTATTATATATATATTTATATATATCAATATATAAGAAACGATTTTTGTCTGGCCCCCCCCGAAAAAAATTTCTGGATACCCACTGTATATATATTATTATATATATTATATATATATATAGTATATTATCTAATATATATATATTATATATATTATATATTATATAATATATATATATCTATATATATTAGTGTACTTTTATCACTAATTGCTGATCATGTCATTTTATCTGCGGTGTCATATCTCATATGTCTAGTCAGGAATTTGCCATGATATGCGCAACACATTTAGAAAGCAAACAATCATAATAAATTATACTGTATTCGGAGCGCTCATATAACTATCAAACTTACTATTTAGATACATTAAAAGAGGGGCTAGTGTCGGGCTCATACTTCTGCTCAATTGACAAGCGTTAAGATCTCAATTTATTTAAACTTAAAAGGTGATTGAACACGGCAAATGTACAATGGCGCGCATCGGGTGCCACAGAGGCGTGTATGTTTTAAGCGAATGGCAAAGATTGACAAAAACAATTGTTTTGACAATATGCAAACTCACTCTAGAACTGTCCTACAGTTGAGGATATAATGATACGTTAAGAAAGAAAATCGTGTGTGTTGAGATATATCGTGCAGTGTTCATCTATGTATATATCGAGTTGTTAACTTGTCTTTTCTCATAAATTGAGTTTTTTAGAAATGGTGTGAAAGCTGCTTATTACTATATTGTGTCTTTATAATCTGACTCCGCACATTTTGTATTTACACTTATTATGAATGTAGTTTCGGACATCCACATTGCAATCGTATAATATATTAGTAATGGATGAAGGTAAAGGCGATAAACGACAAATGATCTAAAGAGCCTCTCTCTCAACATACTCTCTAAAATATATTATTCTATATCAAAAAAAAGTTTTAACATTTATGCTATCTTACTACCAGTAACTTAAAAGTAACCTTATTAACGTAACATAGACTTACTTATGACACTAGCAAACTTATATCTTTTATTAATAACATGATTTTATTTCATCTTTTCGCATCGTTTCAATAAACAAGCAAACAACAAATCATATTAAATAAGCCCTTTTGTGAAGAAAAATTATAGTTAACCACACTACCTTTTGCACTAAACATAGCTGACGCACCGATTCAGCGTCTCTCTGTTTGGAATGACGTAAAAATGGTATGGATAACAGCATTTGAACTTCAGCTTCATCTGGGACACAGTATTAATAGAGGACCATGAGGCCATCATAAGTTATAGTTCACCTATATTCTACTAGGTATATTTTTCAATAATATTTCGTGACAGTTAGTATAGTAAATAAAAAAGGTTTACTCCTATAGGATATCATAGTATTATACTAATAACTATTAAGTAAGCTTTATAAATAAGTTATTATTCTAAAAATATTCCTATTACTCAAGATAATAGTATCTACCATGATAATGTAACGGGCTTTGCTTGCGGTTTTCTAATAATATAAGTTAATTTATTTCTGCAATTTATTCTCCATCTGTCTAAACACTCAGGTGAGAATATTCAATTTGATACTAGAGTATAAATGATTATGCTCATACCGTGCGTACATACAGTGGTAGCTAGTTACCTCACTCATACAATGACCCTCATATGCAGTTTTACAACAGACTTTATAAAGTCAAGTTCTTGCACTATACTAAAATCGCTGTTTAATGTAATTGGTGTGCCATCTGTTGTTGGCTCTTATAGGGCAAACGCTTCGTTTCCGTATATGTTTGCACGCTCAGATATCTTTTTGTGCTCACTGTAGTGGCTATTTTTCCTAGTGTGCTTTTACGATTTTTTGTGCGACTGTCAGCAAATATATAGAACAGCGGTGAACAGACTTTTTACCTTATCTAATTCATAGTGTGATAGGCGTAACAAGTCTGCCACTGACATTTTGCTGTTCTTTAATAACTCTGATAGCTTTATGGGCGATGTCACTTTCACTGATTTATACTTGAGAACTATGGTCTTCTGTTTATATATAGTGCAACATAGTAAAGCGCTTTCATAGATAGAGGGGCCGAGAAAATGTTGAAGACGGCCCTCTCTCTTAGTGCTCGGGAACGGTAATTGTCGTCAACAAACGCGTGGGAAAACTGTGGGTACAGTGTGGGCTAGAGCTGGTGTATTGGGAGCACGAGTTGCTCTTGCCCTATGTTTCAGATGTAGAGTGGAATTCGCTCGCAGAAGTAATAGACATTGGGATTTCAGGTAGAAAGAGAAGTGCAGTAAGGTCACAAAATTGATTAACAGAACACCATTTGCCACTCCATGCGATAAAATTGTTGTGCAATAACTAGTGCTTTTAAAGTACTTATATAGAGAGCAAGTAGAAATGCGGGACAGACACGATGTGTCAAAAATTTTGTCAAGATTTATACCTATATGAAGAGCTCGAAATGGAGCACTATATCTGCGTTGTTGGAAATAAAAGAGTGTGTTAGCAAGCAGGCCAATTAGATCAGTCGGTTTTGAGTAATGATTCTGAAACCCTAACGAGTTTTTCGTAAAGTGCGAGAATTGGCAGACAACAAAAAATTTCTCTTCCGTCTCCGAAGAAATGGACACGTATGTGAGCATTTTTAGTCATAGTTGGAATAGGCACTCTGATTTTTGTTCTTTTTTTTGCGTACATCAACAGTGGTTATATGTGCATAAAGGATGTGTACCTTCAAGACAGACATGTTAATCACGTCAATTTGCAAAACGATACATTCTTGGATACGACTTCGTAAAACGAGTTCAGCGGAATCAGAACAGACAGTCTGCCTCCGGAGCCTCTGGGTTGCTAGCACCACGAAAACGAGGGCCAATCCTTAGCATTGCGCTCTCATTACAGTACATATTTCCTGGCGAGAAAACTAATTTTCTCCAGGTACTTTCAACATCCACTTACCAAATAGCCAATGATCTAGGCTGCTGAATTTCTATCACTCTTTGCCCTTACAGTGGTGACAAAATGGAAAATTGAGGGTCCATCATTTATACGGGAGATGATAAACTTAAAGACAATAACACGCACTTGTGTAAACTTTACACGCCGAAATTTCGTCATTTTAAGCCAGAAATTTTAACTGAAACACACATTTTCAGGAAAATGACTTCGGTGCTAGAGGCTATGAAGCTGTGGAAGAAACGTTGGAACGCTGAATGTACTTATCCCAAAAGAGGTCATTGATCTTCGAATAGGAGATAACTTGGTATAATTTCATGGTAAGTCCAAATACATACCTTAAAATACGACAGTCAATATAGATCTTTACGATTTTTGGGACATATATTTATAGATAAGTACTATCTATACTTAGTTTTTTACTACTATATATAATACCTATGGTAGGTTCAAATATCCTATATATCACTTTTTTATCACTGGTATAGTAGATAATAGAGGAAGGAAATATCCTTTTTCCCTACTTCGATATACCTATTATCACTAGAATATATTACTAAATATAGTTATATATACTTATATATAATATATATATAGTGAATAGATAAGTATCACTATATATATATATATATATATATATAATATGTATATCTTTAATTCTATCATATATTTACTCACTCACTATATATTGAGCGTTAATATATATATAAGATAGTTATATTTATACTATATATATATATATCATATATATAGTATATATTATATATATATTACATATTAGTTTATAAGAGTACCGGATGTCAAAATTTGGACTGTTATACGGATATGCGGATGCGGATCTTAAAGTAGATCGCATGATTTAGCTTTTGCGCAACTGATACGAGTATATATCGCGGATGCGCTATTTCACGCACGGATGATTTTGAACTTTCTCTTTGAATGTCTTCTAGATATGTAAAAAAAACTCTAATATAGTAAGATAAGTAAATAATATATCGTTAGACTATCAAGAAATAATAAATGAGATTATATAGTGATAAATTTCACTACATATATATATGACAAGTTACCTGATTAATGATAATGTCATTTATCCTCTCATATATTATAATATCTATTTAAAATTTAGTATGTATATACTATTATATATAATCACTTTATTTCTATTATTAATCTAGTAAAGATGTACATATTAGTATTTTCTGATATAGTAAAATTATCCAGATATATTCTATTATATATTATATATATTAATAATTATATATTCATATATATAATTTTTTTGAATTACATATATAAATATAAACTATATATATATTATATAATATCCTATGATATATATTACATTTATATATATATACCTCCAGGTGCTATAGAATAAGCACTGAACGCGAATCAGTTATAAGATATTATTATATATACACTTTACCCTAGGTATACTTTTCATAACTTTATGATACTTTCGTTTTTTTCCTATGTATATAATATACTAGATGTTATTATTCTATATTGTGATAATTGAAGTAAAAGGTATTTATCGGATGTATAATAGTAAATAATATACTATCATATATACCTATATATATAACTTACATTACATGTTAAGTAGTGATGGTACATATCTCCTGCGATATATCTAGCATCTTATCCCTCCTTTTTTCTCTTCAATAATAAGTAATCAAGTAAGTTTTTGTGCTTCACTTAGGGGAATATTACATCTATGTAATGAGTGTTTATAGGAGCACGTCTGAACAGAGTAGGTCTCGTAAATTTTCAAGTCTCTAGGATTGTTATACCTAATGTTAGAGGGATAATGTGGTCGAGGCTCCGCCCGAGGAAGGTTGAGTTACAGTGAATCTTGCGCTTTAGATCTGTTTAACCTATCTGTGTGCGTTTAAGCGATCTGAGAGAGGCGCACTAAAATTGGTTCCTAGTGACAAGCTCGTTGCCCGGCTGTCTCGAACTCGGTGATGAGGCGGCTCTCGATAGCTGAGCCACTCTTCTTGTGGAGGATAAAAACACGATGACCGTTAGGTTCGATGACCGACAGACGTAGACAGAGTCTGCCGTCGTTTGTCGCGCCATGAAAATTTTACTACACGATACAGCATTATGTATACTTAATCTATTATTATGTCCAGACGCTGGAATTTCTTGATACCGAGATTTCTCTCGATTTCTCCGAAAGAGTAAAAAGTCGTGATATGTTGAAGATCAGCAATAATAGCGGAATCTCCTAATGTAAAGAACTCCGTTGTTCATCTCATACTTGGCACTCCTCGGACTCCTGTATTCTGCGCCGTGAAGATTGCTTCTTCCATCCTGTTTTGACCTCCGCACTCCGATACGTAAAAGACTGACCTGCACGAACTTAAACCCTGACATCCTCCCTCAGTGAAACGCGTCATCGTATCGTGGCTACAAAAATTTTGGAGGGCGTGTTGATCTCGATGAGGGTTGGAAGCCTCGAGATAAAATACCGTCGTGTGGCGAAAGTTCACGAGTACTTACCTAATGGGTCCCTCCGTCAACGAAAGGGAAAAACTCCACGCCATAATAAAAAATTACTTATAAATTCGATTACGTAAAATTCACAGAAGCTGAATTTATGGCTGAGAGCAGTGGAGATAGGTTTAAGATTCAGTGTACATTTTCTTAGAATAGTTGCGCTCTATGCAAATTTGGCGTTATATATAATACTTTGAGAGTATGGCATCGCCATAGATTCCGGTGCTTCGGAGCCTAAATTATGCTTCTAGCTCGGTGAGAGCGAAAGTTTAATCAACCGACATTCGTATAACTAACATATGATTTCGCAGACGTTGTTTTTAATTATGTTGACTTAATTTTTTTGGTGATTCTGTATGATATTTGCTGAAAATATACGTATGGGTTTCAAGAAACGACATGATATGACAAAAATAAGGTAAATTCTAATGAATAAACTAAATACCAATTTAAATAAATACCATATAATTTACTTATTTCACTGTTTTTTGTTTTATAACGTAAAATTCACCCGGTTTTTTACTAAATTGCCCTCTAAAATTCAAAGTAGATCAGTAATCCAACCAATTCCTACACCCTCTTCACTAAGATCATCCCCTCTTATGATTTTAAACCGCGGAACATGGCTGAACGAGGCAGCTATCCTATTCGCCTGCAATTTTAGCTCGCTCATAAATGTGTGCGAACTAACAGCGTGAAAACAATTTAGCAAGTTGCTTCCCATCTATTGACTAATTGATTCAGTCACATCAGCAACATTCTCAAAGCCGTCATATAATTCGTGTATTCAGTGTGGAGCGTACTGGATAGATAAGGTGCGTACATTATGATTACGCCAAAGGGACAAGCACTTCATTTTTATACATAAGAAATCAAAATATAATGCTCTGTGACGCCGTAAAAAAGTGTGTTTCATCATGCCCGACGGTTCTATACGCCAAGCATCATGGGATCGTTCGGTTTGAATTATAACCTCCTCAGCCACCAAGCTTTTTAAGAAAATCGTTTCGGAACGTATTTGGTTGTAGGGTTCTAAAATATAACAAATAAACAACAGGTACCGAAACGCCTCCATAATATGTTGAAAGACAGGATAAACAAAGGCTTATTATAAACGTGAACAATAGATGGCTACATCACACGTAACAACTTGGTGTCAGTAACAGTAAAATCTGTGGATACCAAATTATTTTAAAAAATTCTCCCCATGCCTGTTGTAAAAACTGCCGACAATTCCTTTTCTTCCCAATGGTCCAACATGTCTCGACAAATCATCTATTATAATTGCCTAATATGTTAATTTTTACATTAACACTATTGATAAAAAAATATAATTTAAACTAAAAATATTACTATACCTTGTTGTATCTGCATTCATTTACCAGAAAAATGAGCTGATATAGTAAATGCTAAAACGGTTACAGCTACAAGTTTTTCATGATTATCCCGCCAAAAGTCAACATAAGATTACTCCTGCCCTCCCACCAGAACTAACAATCATATAAATAGCGTACGTTTTCACGCGAACCCAGCAACCATAGAAACACACACATCCTATAAGGCGAAGGGGGGAGAATAATACTTGCTCAAACATTAGACGGTGATGGATAAATCGTGATACCCAAACTTATCAAAAACCAAAGTGAAAAGTAACTACAAGACTCAACAAAAACAATCCATTCATAACCTGATAATAATATCACTCTTTATCAAAATAATTCAATAGTAAGCGACGTATTATCTTCTTGTATATATTCGTAGATGGCTCACTCAACCGGTACGTAGGGATGAACAACAGCCAAGAGTAGCACCTCAAGAAACCCAACAGTCTCCAAGGCATGAACAACCACCTGTTGCACAGAGAAGACCTGAGATGTCTCCTACTGCACCGAGTGCTGCACATCCTGCACCTAGGTTTGATGTGACTCTTCACTCCAGAGGTTTCTCACTTCCCCTATCTTGCTTCTACTTCCGAGACAATACGCACCGGTCCTTCAGCTATCAACAAACAACACAGGAATCCTTCGTCAGGACTTCATCTGTGCAATCCCCACGAATTTCAAAATTTTGAATCCGTTTACTATATTCTCTGAGGAGAAATTTCGCCATAGTTCTCCCCCAACTATCTCTCTCCTGTACTCATATGATCTGGTTCTACTTCTCTTCATTAGGTTCGCCTGCTTTCTTTCCTAGAAGATCTTCCTATGCCATGGTATGTAAGGCCATATCTTCACTGTGATGAAACTTGTAACCAATGGTGCCTATTCACTTTCTTTCGCAGCTGATTCAGCTATCTCTCTCAATGAGTCATCGGACAATGCATGCACTAATGCCCATGGCTCATGAAGAAGTAAAGTTTAGAGATGACAGACCGTAAAGATCCTTCTTATCGTCCACATCCTCAATTCCATGGTCCTCGGGATTCTTCACCTATGCGATTGCGTAGTCATGCCAGACAGCAGTCTCCCCTCCTGTGAATCCCGATACTCCTTCTTTTTATGAGATAGATCCTTCTACAATATCTTGGACTCCGAATCCTCGTGTAAGATCTAGATCTGTTTCTGAAGTATTGGAACAATTTCCCTATGATGACTCACCTCCAGAGTTACCACCTAAACTTCCTCCGAAGTTACCTCCTAAATTACCACCTAAGCTTCCACCCAAGCTTCCACCTAAATTATCTCCCAAATTTACTAGTTCTTTACAATACAATACTCCTTCATATTCTCAGAGAACTTATCCAAGAAATATATTCTATCCTTCTCATTCTACTCCAATTACGGATGTAGATAATATCCCTGGTACTTCAACTAGTACTACAATAGATCCCAAAAAGAAGGGAGCTATTCCAAAACGAAGAAAATAATTTACAAAATAATCTATATTTCTATTGAAAATTCTACTTTTGTAGATCCCAATTAGAAATAAAAACAAATTAACTAAAATACTATATAATATAATAATAAAAACCAGGAACATAAAAATCTTTACCGTGTTCCATATTAATGAATTTACAATTCGTTAAGTTGTATATATTGTAAATAGATTTTTTTTTGCTCTTTCATAAAAATTGAATTTTTATGTTCATTAATTTTAAGTTTTTCAAACTTTATTGGTTTGATAATACTTTGTAAGTCTTACATTACATGTTTGATAACATTGTGTATGTCTTCCATGTTAAGTTTGAAGTTAGAATTAGTGACATTGGTTATGTCTTACATGTTATCAATTACACTTGTGTACTTGTGAGTTTGCTTGCAACTTACTTACGTACTGTAAGTGTTATTGTCCGTCCTATTAGGTAAATGTTTATCGAGTCAGTACTGTGAGTACTATTGTCCGTCCTACTAGGTCATTGTTAATTTTAAGATACTTACGTTGTGAGTTCTTGTCTATACCACTTATGTACTAGCAGTAATTGTCCAATAGGTTGTAATCGTTTATACGTTTATATGTTACTTTATATTATAATCTTAACATGTTCCATGTTATCTTATACCCGAAAAGAAAATAAAAATAGAAAAATTTTGAGAAAATAGAAAACAAAAATATATGTTATAATTGCATGAGTAATCACTATAGAGTTATATATCTGCTTTACTCGTTACGCTTTAATCGTATTACGTTTTTGTATTGCTTAAACTAGCTTGGATTTTTTTTTGTTTTTATAAAGTTTATGCACCTTGGGAAATATATTAAAGTCATAATAACAGTATTAGGCTTCAATAACTTTATTAAAGATCAACATACTCACACGCATCTTTTATTAAAATACTGAAACTATTAACTTAATCCTTCCCTTTAACGATAACAATTACTGATCGACTGACCAAAATACGCTTTACAACTAACTGCATACACTTTCAATTCTTTTACTATCATCTTTGCAAAATTTTATCTTCAGATCTCTGATTAAAATTTTAGAGTATTGGAAGATGAAATCGTTAGTGTATATTAGATTGACATACAAAATTAATTAAAAATTTAATTAATAAGTCTTCCATAAATTTCAATGTAAAGAAGGGAGCTTATATCAAGTCACACTCCCGTGACTTGCCTCAAATCAATCTAATTCGTATTTTATCCAACGCCCAGAAACTGAGTCAATTGTAACTGACTTCAGTGATCGGCGGATGTTTTAGTGTGTGTTGTAATATTGTTAATATAAAATTGTTTTATATAAATTTTCTTTTCATATTTAATTAGGTTAGGCATTAACATTTCCGTGCCTTAAAAACTTGTTTTATATATCTAAGAGTGATGACAAATTTTCACCGTTTCCCTTACATTAAATGATTGGCACTGTTGCTACCCAAAATTAATAATTGATAATTCATTATTGGTAAGTGATAATTTTGACTATTGAGCATCGTATGTATATCTATAGACTAATAAATATAAATGCACATACAATCATCATGATTGTTTTACAGAAAATAATATGTGTCGATACTCAGGGTGTTTCCCTTTTCTCTTTAATTTTAGATGTGTGTTGGCCCTAGATCATATTGTAATGATATTGTATTTATAACGACTTTTTAAATTTTGGAGTAATAAAATAATTCGAGTTGTTTTGGAAT
The DNA here is from genome assembly GCA_015478945.1 of Trachelipus rathkii. NCBI lineage: Eukaryota > Metazoa > Arthropoda > Malacostraca > Isopoda > Trachelipodidae > Trachelipus > Trachelipus rathkii. The sequence goes on from JABUQX010068951.1 coordinate 36,297, forward strand.
GTTAATTATATAAAAGCATAAATTAAATATATTTTACTGTGAAAAGAGGTGAAATAAGGAATTAAAACTATCTAATCACGATTAGTATGATTACCCTAAAAGCCTTGTCTACAGACGAAATATAGTCGTAAATATGGCGACCTTATAGATTTTTTCTCTTGTCAGATGTCTACATGCTTCCTTATCTTCGATAACGCTTGGGGATTTTTGAAACAAATAATGTAAATCTGCCCAATTCTTTATAATTATATATATATATATAATATACTATATATATATTATTTATTAAGTATATATATATATATATATATATATATATATATATATATATTATATATATATAATATATAATACTATGAGGGTTTTAATAATTTAATAAGAACACTTTGTAAAATATTTCGCATTATGCGATGAAACTTAAGCCGCTTTGATAAAATACCGGTACAAATGAGCACCATAAATTCTTTATATATATATAATTATATTATATATATATATATATATATATATATATAATATATATATATATATATATATATATATATATACATATATATATAATAGCTATGAGGGTTTTAATAATTTAATAAGACTTGGTAAAAATAATTCGCATTATGCGATGAAACTTAAGCCGCTTTGATAAATACACCGGTAATGACACAAATTTCCCTTTATATATATATTATATATATAATATATATATAATATATATAATATTATATATATATATATATATATATTATATATATATATATATTATATATAATATATATATATATATCTATATATTTATAATAATATATATATAATAACCATGGGTTTTAATAATTTAAATAAGACTTGTAAAAATATATTCGCATATGCGAATGAACTTTAAGCCGCTTTGATAAAAGTCAACCGTTACAATGAGCACCAAATTCTTTATATATATATTATAATAATTAGTATATATATATATTTTAATATATATATATATATATGATATATATATATATAATATGATATATAAATATATATATATAATACTATGAGGGTTTTAATAATTTAATAAGACTTGTAAAAATAATTCGAAATATGATGAAAACTTAAGCCACTTTTGATAAAATACACGGTTAAAATGAGCACCAAATTCTTTACTAATATATATATATATATATAATATATATATATATATATATATATATATTATATATATATTATAATA
>JABUQX010068951.1:52500-55252 GCA_015478945.1 Trachelipus rathkii
ATATATAATATATATATGGCTCATGTCCATTATCTGTGTCCCATGAAGTGAAGGTCAATCTTTTCCATAAGTTACGTTATCGAACAAAACGCAAGAACGGCGCGGTTATGAGTGATAGAGTTTTGAAACTATTTTCCTTAGCATATTTATAATGATTTGTTGTTTTTTGTTGTTTATTGGAAACGATGGAAAGTGAAATAAATATATAAATAAATAAGTTTGGCTAGGTTAAGTAAGGTTAAGTTTACGTTAAGTTTCAGGTATTTTTAAGTTACGTTTAGATAGCAAGATTTACTTTTTAAAAATATTTTTTAAGGTTTGAAAGCTCTCTTTAGGATCATGTGTTTATCTGCCTTTCTCGCATATACATATCGATTTGCATGGATTCGAACACATTTCATAAAAGTGAAATAAAAATGTGCGGAGTCAGATTTAAACTATAGTAATAAAGCAGCTTCATCACCTTTAAAAATTTATAAAAAAAAAGTTTAAAATCTATGTAAACTGACGTAACCTCAACATAAACGTTCTATAAAGTATCTAAACCTACTTGACGTTATTTATTTCAATTTTATCAATTTATTTCACTTTGCATTGCTTAAAAAAACACGCATCTGGCACCATGCGCCGTTCTACACTTTGTTCGATAACGTAGGTTTTAAAAAATAAATTGACTTAAGCTTGACTGGGAGCAGATAACGACATGAGCCTCTTTTATTACATATAGTTTATTTTGACTCAATACAGTTTTATTTTGATTTTTCAAATGTGTTCGGATTCATGCAATCGATAGCGATATGGATATGGAACAGATACACACACATATCCATATATATATATATATTATATTATATATATATATTATATATATATATAAATATAATATTATAATATATATTATTATATATATATATAATATATATATATATATATAAATAATTACAGTGGCGTAATCCAGAAATTTTTTTCGGGGGGGGCCAGACAAAATTCGTCACTTATATATTATATATAATAATTATAATATATAATATATATATATATATATATATATATAATATATATATATATTTATATATATAATATATATTTATATATATATAATATATATATATATATAGTGGAAGCACTCGAAATATTAATTTCTAAGAAAAATGGGAGTAATTTATAAAAATTACTAAAATCATCTTAACTTTAATCGCCGGGCATGAGAGTGAGCAAATCCGAGAATAACTTCTTCAGTTTTTATGTCAATATTTCGATGTATGTTGAGGAGGGCAAGTCCAGTAAGTCTCATCTCCAATAGTATTTCTCAAGTAGGTTTTCAGTAGTCTTAATGTTGAAAAGCTTCTTTCTACTGAAGCATTAAACACGGGTAAAATTGTCAGTATTTGCAACAAGATGTAAATATTTGGAAATTGTGACTGTGAACAAGGAACTAGTCCATCTATTGCTGTTTTGGCGATCTGTGCTGTGATGCCATTTCAACTTCATAGAATCCCATTCTGCTTTTACTAAATCTTCTAATAGGCTTTCGAGATCTTCTTGTAAAATGTTACACAATTTTTATCTTCTCATATGGCACATTACAATCTGTTCGGTATGACAAATTGACAAGGAAGAGATTTTCTTTATGATTAAAACCTTTCTCCGTATGGCTAGAGTGATGAAAGGTCATCCGAAGGAAGGGTGTGAGAGGAAAAATGGATGTACATAATAAGTTTTGGGTCGGAAGTATTAATGTTGGGTCGTACTTTTGGAATTTGTTAATTCTTGGTAAAGCAATTCAATAACCAGCTCTGATACGCTTACAAATTCTTCAAAAATCTGCTGCTGAAATTCTAATTTTGCATTTTCTCTGATGGTTTTAAGTTTTAACTAAGGACTTACGAGATTTTGTTTTCCTAACAGCGACGAATTTATAAAAATTGAATTTAAACCTCTGCACTTCATTTTTTACAGATATGATGCTATTTTAGTGTTTAGGAAAATTTCCGGGGGGGGGGGGCCTGGCCCCTGGTCCTGGACGCCTATATATAATATTATATAATAATATATATATTTATATATAATATATATATATATATATATATATAATATATATATATATATTATATATATATATATTATATATATAATATATATATATTATATTAATATTATATATATATATAATGTGAATAACTGCTGCCGAATATCAACAATTCCATTTGATGCAATGCATGTTTTTGGGGAGGTTTGTGTAAAAGTTAAATGCAATATAAATTAGATATTTTAATTAAGAACTGTTAAACATTTTAAATTGCAAAGTGTTAAAGTTTCTTAAGTTATTCTTGTCCGTTTAAAAAATTTAAATTCCGACCTATTTTATTTTTAGTGTCTGTAATCTTTTAGGCAAACTGCGTTTAATTTTTTTTTTAATAATATTATAATGGAATTATTAAACAAACAAATTTTCTTCTTATATTTGTTGTCATCCAGGCTCAAGTGTAGTTTCTCTAGTTTCTCGTTGCATTGTTTCTCCTCTCTAGTTACCAACAAATCTCTCGGTTGTGTTGCGATGATTTTCTACAAGTTGAAAGAGTTAATTGTTTTATAAAGAGTAATGATCAGTTTTTTAGACAAAAACTAAAAAACTTATTTTTTTTTTCTTTTTTTTTTTTTTTTTCTATTTTTTTTTACTTATTTTTTCTTTTTTTATTTAAAATACTTTACTAGATTATTAGGAAATAATATTTATATGGCATAGGGGCAT
>JABUQX010068952.1:0-15000 GCA_015478945.1 Trachelipus rathkii
ACATACGACACGAGTAGAGTAAAGTGGAGTTAAGCTCTACCCCGTCATGTGGGGGTGTGGGCTGGTGCGCCCAGAAGCCCCTTGGAAATTACCAGCGGGTAAACGTAGGTGAAAGCCATAGGATACACGGGCGTTGCTGGTTGGTAAAGGAACTTGCGGTCACAGCACGAGAGATCATGGTGTGTACGCTCGACATGGGGTGGTTAGGCTGTTTGCCACCGAAAACTTTGGATAGTTTGGAAGGTGAGAAGCGGATGGAAATTGTGCGTATACACCCTTCTGTATAGGGGGTATCAATGGCGGGGGTGCAGCCGAGGGTTTAAAATGACACTAGTGCGTTATGGGGTTGGGGGCTGATGCCCTCTAAACACTTTGGGATAGTGAACATAATACGGTGAAATTTGTGGAACAACTCTTAGGATGTAAACATCGTATACAGAAAAAAAATTAAAAAAATTAAAAAAAAAATTAAAAAAATTAAAAAATTACAATTTTTTTAATTTTTTTTGGTTTATAACATAAAAAATTTGCGTTTTTACATACCGTAAAACAGTAAATCAGTAAATCAACTCAGCAGCCGTATCTATCCGAAAAATATAGAATTCAGATCATTATTGGTTTGTAACGTAAAAATTGTGTGTTTTTACATACCCTAAAGCAGTAAATCAAAGTAACCCACCCTACCCTCCCCAGCCCACGTGATCTATTGATCTATGATCAAGTCATATTTTGTTTACTGAAATCGTTATGTTTATTCAAAATGATCCTCGAAATGTGACTTGAAACAATAGATCATAGAATGGTGGGAGGAGGCGCTGGAGGAGATGGTGAGGGGGTGATTACTAGATTTACAGCTTAGAGTAGTGTTAAAACAATTTAGAGAAATCATCTGGATTAGATAATCAGTGGAGGCTTGGAGGTTAGGTGATTATGATTTAGCTATTAGCTATTAGCTTTTCTAGGTATGAAAACATGAAGTTACACTTATTAAAATATGACTTGAAATCATAGATCAATAGATCAGGAGGGTGGGTGGATGGTTGGTTTACGTTGCTTAGGTATGTAAAAACGATTTTTACATAAACAAAGAGAAAAGCATAAAATTTAGTAAAAACAAAATGTTTAAAGCGAATAAAACAAAAATAAATAAAAGTATTTATATGGACAGATAAATACTTATAAATGCCCTACCCTTAATGGGTGGTTAAGGTGGTTTATTCACGTGATTATTGCTCTAGGATGTAAGAAAATTTTTAAGTTATAAACATAAAAAGAATAAAATTTTTTGTAATTTTTTAAATTTTTTTTAATTTTTAAAAAAAATTTTTTTTCATTTTAAAATTTTTTCATTTTTAATTTTGTTATCTGCATCGATGTTACATCCTAAGAAAGGTGTATACCAAATTTCATGTTCTAAGTCAATATCCAATGTTTTCCAACACCATGAAAACGTTCTGTCATTTTACCTCGGCTGCACAGATACCTTAGTAATAAGGGGTATACCAAATTTCATCTTTCTATTCAATATCCTAAGTTTGGCACACGCCATAACATCATTGAGACGCCGACCTGACTGCGGTTAGTGATAAGTACTCTATAAGAACGTGTAGCCGAGCTTCATCGTTCTATGATTAATTTGCAAGTTTTGGGCACAGCCCACACCATGAGGCGTAGCGTTACTTTACTCTTCTGTGTCGGATGTTAACTGATATTAAAGAAAGGTGTATACCGAGTTTCATCGTTCTATGTCAATATTCAATGTTTGGGGACCAGCATCCCCCCATGAGGGTGGTGGCATTTTACTTCGGCTGCACCTAAGATACATTATAAGAAGAGTGTATACCGAGTTTCAACCTTCTACGTCAATATTCAATGTTTGGAGGCCAGCATCCCCCACGGGGAGCATGGCCAGTAGACCTCGGCTACATCTAAGATACATTCTCTGAAGGTAGTATACCGAGTTTCAGGCCTTCTACTCCAAATATTCAATAGTTGGAGCCAGTACCCCCCTCTGGCGTGTACGTCATGTAACCTCGCTACAACGAAACATTACCTGTATATGAAATTGACTATACCTAGTTTCAGCTTCTACGTCAATTAAGCGAATTTTGGGTTGTTGTGGTCATGTAACTCTCGTTCAGGCGAGCTTACATCATCCCTAAACAGGGTACCAAGTTTGGGAGAGATACCATGTAGCAAACTCTACCCGCTGCGTGGTGCGGTGCGGTGCGGGCCATATACGGAAATATATATATATATATAATATATATATCATATATATATTATATAGATTATATAGTATAATAGTATATAAATATAATATAGTATATATTATATACGTATATAGTATATATATATAGTATATATAAATGTTTTTTAATTTATTATTTATTTATATATAAATAATAAAATAAATAAAAAATAATAATAATAATATTAATAATAATAATAATAATAATAATAATAATAATAATAATAATAATAATAATAATAAAAATAAATAAAAATAAATAAAAATTACACCGAAATAAGATAACAAACGCGCCGTTATCAGTGATAAAACACGTCGACTGATAAGAACGCTCAGAACCTTGGTGTTCGACAAACTCCTGTAAAATACTACTATCATAATGAGAAAAAAAGGAAGCCCGAAATATTCTTGAAGTGTTCTACTGCGAAAAGCATTAGTGGGACCAAATTCACTACCGTTATGTGTTTTTTTTTTTTTTTTTTTTTTTTTTTTAAAGAAAGGGAGAGGGATGAATTTTCAGAGTACTCATTTTTCTTTGCTTTCAGTTGAAAATTTTTATATTTAATTTTCTTAAAATTTTTGGGGGGGGGGGGGAAGAGTAGCCCCTGCTTGCCTATGCCACTGGGACAAATAGATTTTGCACGGTTGCAGGATTAAATATTAGCAGCTATCATGGCAAAGAATTTCGAAAGTTTGAAGGTTGTGTCCTTGTGACCAGGGCTGAGAAGCCGGTAAATTTTTATTTTTTATTTATTTTCACTTACAATAAAAATATTTTATTTTATACCCCTTTTTGCTCCTCACAAAAAAAACCTTGTGGCTTCACTGCTCCGCTCTACAGATCAGCTTCTAACAAATAGTATGAGAACATTCACATACCTATACAGTATGTGTGTGTGTGTGTGTGTGTGTGTGTGTTCTCATACTATTCGTTAAAAGCTGGTCTGCAGAGCGGTATATGTGCATGTTCATGTGCGTTTGTGTGTGTGTGAAAATTTTCAACCAACTGTATGTTTAACTTCCGGTAAAATTGAAGGCAAAGTACGATAATGAAGCGAGAAGGAAGACTGCAAGAGGACAAGCTCATAAAGTTTAGTTGTTTTACTACTTCAAAGCTAACTAAGCAATTTTGCAAATTTCTTTTTAGATATGCACTCCAAATGCTTGTTATAAATTAAGTTTGCACATTCAGTAATATATATATATATATATATATATATATATAAATATTACATATATATATATATATATATATATATATATATATATATATATATATATATATATATATATATATATATATATATATATATATATATATATATATATATATATATAATTGAAAAATTAACTTTACAATTGTTTAATAATTGTAAGTAACAAAAAATTAAATTGGTATTAAAAAAATATGTAGCAAATAAATACTTCACGGCTATACAAAATTCTTAAAGAAATATTGTATATACGTCTTTTAAACATCCTAAATAATTTGAACTGAACACAAAGAACAGCTCTTATTCTCTCTTTCGCACAAAAGAGAAATCTGATAAAAATAAAGAAATAAAAAATGGTCGAGAAGGAGGAACAGACGCTACTTCGAGACTGTGAGAAGTGAGAACTGAAAGAAAACGGCAACAGTATATCACTTTAAAATAAGAAGTCATAACTTTAACTTGCTACTCTTTAATTAATAATAATAATAATAATAATAATAATAATAATAATAATAATAATAATAATAATAATAATAATAATAATAATAATAATAATAATAATAATAATAATAATAATAATAATAATAATAATAATAATAATAATAATAATAATAATAATAATCAATATGCGCATAAACGTTTAGGTGCAGAGCGTGAAGAATGTCAAGGAAATGTGTGCGTCATTGGCTCCCACTTTAATGCATCGACCAATCACGGAGGTTGCCTCGCAGCTGCTGTGCTAGCCTCGCACTTGTGAATGTTGGAAATATAACCTAAATATAAAATTCATTTTAACAGGAAATGTTTATCAGTTTGGTTCGAACTTCGAATGTTAGAACGTTTTGCTATTGTAAAAAAAGCGTAACTTAAACTATTTTTTTCTTCGTTATATAAACATTAAAAAAAAAAAACATCCAGAAATAGTGCGGAAAAACTGACTCATTCCCGATTTGAGTTGACAGAAAGAAAGTTGGAGAAGCATTCCTTGTACATAAGCTTAGGCTTAGTATATGACATTTGTAAGTATTATCCGATACACTGACTAATCAAACATTAGGGTGTTTTGTGGATTTGTTTGATCATGTTTGGTGATTGGTTCTATTATAATGCCTGACTGGGGCAGTCTCGATAGGCCCATGTGGATTCATACTGTCTCTATTTCTAATGTTCTAATCGTGTTACAAGAATTAGTGCGCATCATTATCTTAATTAATTAATCAATTAATTTCATTTTTATGAGTGACCCTTATTTTATTTGAGTTGTAAACTAATACTTTATGACGTATAAAAGGAAAATCGACTTTCTCCGAGCGTTTGTGTCATGGCAAACTAGTAAAAATATTTACAAAGTGCAAAGACGGATGAGCTAATATTCTCTCTCTCTCATATACTTTATATATATATATATATATACTATATATATATATATATATATATATATATATATATAGATATATATATATATCTATCTTATATATGATATATATATATATATATATATATATAGGAAATGAAATTTTAAACATTTTGAATTTATGCTCCCTTCTCAAGCCAGTGTAATAAAAAAGTGGAATAAAACTTAAATTTGAAGACTTGCCTCAAGGGGTGGATTTCCTGTGAACAAGTTTATATTTTAATTTTTTTAATTTTAAACTTATTTTCTGGCTTGAGAAAGGAACGTAAGCGCCGTTTGCTAAATTTTTTTCTACAGGTTTTAAACCTGTAGTATAAGAAAGATATATATATATATATATATATATATATATATATATATATATATATATATATATATATATATATATATGATATATATATATATATATATATATATATATATATATAGGGAGAAAACGATAGTGTGGGTCTTTGATATTTATTTAGTTAAAGGTCAATACTCTTTAGAAACTACGAACGCAAACTAAACATTAATGCGCAAAAAGTAATTAAGCGAAGAGCACCGCTTTTGTACAATAAAAATCTTCATAAAAACGCTATATAAAAAAAGGGTAATAGTCCGAAAAAGGGAAATCCTCTCTGATATCGATATTTTAGAAAAGAATCGATTTTATAATATTCCCATCAAACATCGTTGCCATGTCTTCGTATATGTTCGAATGCATGCAATCGATATTACAAACACATTGACGCATAAATATAAGAAAATAATTAATGTTGTTTTATAGGAACTTGTCCTTTAAAAGGATGTTAACCGATATATATCGAACGAGCGGTGTAATCGATTTTTTTTCGATTATTTCAAGGCAATAGAACGTGAGGGTTGACAAAAAGTTTTTTTTTTAACTAAAGGAATACCCAAGATTAAATAGCCAAGATGGAAAGAGTCAGGGTCTCTCGGCTTCAGCAAGGAACGATAAAAATCCCCCCCTCTATCCCACCGTCGGCTCGAGCCCCTTAAAAAAATAAATAAAAAAAAAATTAAAAAAATTAACATAAAAATTAACATGATAAAATAAAGCAACATGTGGCAACTCTTGCTCTTCTTCTATTGGAGTTTAAGTTAACACGTCACAGTGCATGGTTAGACGATTAGTGTTCAGCGATATTTCGATATTTGTCTTTTTATGTAACATCCTTTTAAAGGATAAGTGCCGTTATATATATATATATATATATATATATATATAAGTTATATATATATATATATATATATTATATATATATATGGTTATATTATTATATATATATAGTATATATATAGTATTTGATCTAAATATTTTCTGAAAATTTTTTAGTTCAAAAAAAATTTAAAAGCCTCATGTTGAAAATTTTTCCCAATTTAGTGGCAAGCTTCTGGCATAATTCCAGAAGCTTGCCACTAAAGAATTTTCTTAAAAAACTTAACTAAACTTAATTAAGCTTAACTTTTCTGACTTAGAAATTTTTGAACTTAGAAATTTTTTCAGAAAAATGTTTAGATCAAATATTATATATATATATATATAAGTTATATATATATATATATATATATATATATATATATATATATATATATATATATATATATATATATATATATATTTTTTATTAAAAAATACCATAGGTTAAATGCACAGCAGGTTGGCGTTCATGCATGGCAGACCGCTCGCTTTAAATGCGGGGTACGCGCGAGCGGTGCCATATAACCGTCGGCACCGCTCGCACGCAGCTCACATTTGAAGCGAGCCGTCTGCCATGCATGTACGCTAACCTGCTCTGCATCTACCCTATAGTATTTGTTTACTTATAAAAAAATGGAAATATGTATACGTAATTACTATAAAAAAAAAAAAAAAAAAAATTATATGCCAAAATCAAGCATTTTATTTTTTGGAAATTTACGTTTACGAACAAACGCAAAATTTACGTTTTAGAACCAAATATATTTGTTACTTTTTAGTTTAAATAAAACGTTTAAGTTAATATATATATATACCTAATTATCAAAAAATATTATATTTTGTTTAAATATTTTATATAAATATATATATATATATATATATATATATATATATATATATATATATATATATATATATATATATATATCTAATTATCAAAAAATATTTAATTTTGTAAAAATATTTTATGTAAATGTAGCCGGTCAAAGTTTTTTACGTTTTCGAACAAAATATATTTATATATATGGGTAACAACGATATCCCAAAAATTACGATATCCGATAGGATTACCCATTTCCGGACTATTACCAAAAAAAGTAATTGTTACATTCCTTATAAGTTAGGACTCTAAATTTGACAAAATTTGAATCGTGAGTAGTGACGTAATCGAAATATTGACTAATTATTACTATTCTGAAAACTACAAAACATTTTTGACTTTCGACAATAAGTTAACCTACCCCTTGCTTACAAACATGAACGCAGACTCCGAAAATGCTATTGTAATAGAAAATTTGATTGATGACGCACATCACCAAACTTTAGACTATGACGTCAGTCATTACGTCATGTAGAACTATTAATCCATAATTTTATTACATGAGCAGGAACGCAACTTATATTTATATTCCATTCATGAAATCGATATTAGAAAATATAGTGAGTGTAAACTTCTCATCACTCACGGGTCGGGGTTCAGGGGCTCCCCATAAACGAATATTCGTGTGTAATCTATTCAAATGCATGACACATCAATATTATATATATTTAAATTCGATATGCCGGTATATCGGTACCATAAATGTAATATTGATAGAAGGCCTTATTTCATGGAAGTATAAATATAACTTTTTTTTTGTTTTTGTTTTTCATACAAATAGGAATGACTTTTTTTTTTTTTTTTTTTTTTTTTTTTTTTTTTTTTTTGCATTTACGCTTAGTTTGCGTTCTTAGTTCTATAGTGAAAATAATCCATGTTGACTCGGAACTAAATATTGGCATATAAATGTACAAAAACTCAATATGAACGTTTTATTTCAAATAGTTTGAGTTTTAGTGGCAAATGTACATTTGCGATAGTGTGGACATGGTCAGTTTGGTAGTTGATAAACTTTACAATAAATGTTTTAAAATTATTTTCTTAACTTGTATGTGGTATCAGTGGTCATGTGCACAATCATAGTATCTTGCAAATTTTTTGGTAAAGCATAAGCTTATGTGAACTTATCCCTGTTATGAAAAATAATATACTATTACTTTAATTTTCTTTTCCTGGACATCCTAGATATATTTAAACATAAGAAAAGCGCAAAATATAGTTTCTAGTGTACAAATTCAGCAAATTCAAATGATAATCATAGAATAGAGAAAGTATTCATATGTCCTCTTCATTCAAAATGTGAAGTTAATTCTGAAAACGAGAATTTTTTAAAAAAGTTTGGTAATTTAACACGGCTGTTCCAATGTAAAAAAGTTTTATCGCTATTTGCCAGAATGGGGCTTTTCCCAGGTGCCGCGTGACGCGCCGGTGATTCATGCAATTTTGTTAGAATATTGCCATATTTTTTCTAATTTTTTATGTGCATTTCTTTGAAATGCACATAAAAAAAATAGAAAAATATGCTAGCATTTTTAAATTTAATTTTTTTTGTAACATTAAAAAGAAAAATATTAATATATTAATTTCTAAAAAATTTATCCGTGTGCAAGAGTAGCAAGGAACAAAACCTGAACTGTGCTGAAAAAAATATAGCTCATTAAAAAAAAGGGGAGTGTAACGCGGCACATTGGTGCAGGCAGCGGCAGCGGCAGCTAGGGTTCATTTCTTTAATTTCCTTAGTCGTAATTTTCATAGTAAAGTCTTTTCGAATTATTTTATGTACCTCTTTTTAACATTTCTGGGTTGAAGATCGATAACTAACTTTTGTGTACTGGCCGTTAAATTTTTTAGGCCATGCATTACGGAAATTGCATACAAAATTTAAAAACATTTTATTTTTATTCTTGAGTTTTCGGAATTAAATTTTAATTGACATTTTAGGTAGTTTCTAGATTCGATCAAATTATATAAATAATTACGCTAATTAATTCCTTAAATTATCTTGAATGGGTTTTCAAGATATCCAATCATTTTAAGACCTTCGAAAGTATACATTGCTGAATAACATTCGAAATATGTTTTCAGAACTTGGTCAATGCTTTCGATAGTTACCCAGCTTTTCATTTGTGCTAAGACTCTGTTTTTCCCCCATACCGCACGCAATGTACAGTAATACAGTAATATTTTTAAAATTATACTAGTAGCATTTCATTTGAAAATCTACTAATTTTGCAAGAATCTTAATTCCTTGGAGCTTCGTCAGGATCCTTGACGTTCTGACGTCTGCATGAGTAGTCGGCACTGGAGTTTAACCCTTGAAACCGAAAAAATTCTTATACATTTATGAATATGAATTTTGTTCTAAGTAAATTGTATAAAACCAAATATTGCATACATCCTGCAATGTTTAAATTTTTTTTTTGTAGAACTTATAGAAATTTTGTTATATTTAACTTAATTTATTAATTTTTTTGTGATGGCTCATAGTTGGTACTACACCTTCGAGTCTTATAATTAGTGAAACGTTTGGTAATTTATTTAAAGGTTTAACGTTGTTAGTAGTCTAGTGAGGAAAGAATAAATTAACACTATCTCTACCACATTTTCGAGGTTCCATTTTTAGTTATTTAATTTTTATTTTTTTTATTTATTATTTTTTTTTTTTTTTTTTTGTAAATTCTCTTCGCTGCAAACATTCATTTTATGTCATTAGAGTAATTTTTTTCCCTGACGCAGATTTACGTCCACGTCACAAGAAGGAATTTCGATTTTCGCGCATGTGAGCCATTGAGTTTTAGTTAAAAATATTAACTGTGAAAAAATGAATATTCATCTTTTAAATTCTCGATTTTACCACACAAGAAAGTTAAAAAAAATCTTGGCAAGATTTCTATATTACTAACCATTGTAAATACGAGTTCTTCAAGATATTTTATGTTGACAAAGAATGGGGAAGGTTATGATTTCAACGAGGTGGGTTTTTTAAGAATGGGAAAAATGAAATTTGACTCCAAATATTAAACATCCGATTTTGACCAAAGTGTAAAGCACAACATTCAACAAGCTCTAAAAGGTTCATTTCAGACATTTTTTCTGTATCTTTTTTAGTTAGCACACTATTTGTATTTCAAAAAATCTAAAAGTTTCGACTCGAGTGAACGCCGTTCATAAGCACCTCTGCAGAAATAACTTGGACTACACATAGGTAACATATATACGGTCAAATTCTAAATACGTATTTTTGATAGCAGTCCCGAATTCTTGGCAAGTTCAATAAAAAATAAATAAATAAACAAATTAGGGGTATCTAAAAAATAAATATCGCGATAACTTTTTAATTGTTCATGCAAAGTTTATGAAATTTCTAGAGTGTATAGTTGGGGGAGATACACAATTTTATCTTAGAAGAATTTTTTAAATACCGAACCATTTTGTAACTGTTCACGGGAAAATTTCAGTATTTGAAATTTTCCCATGAACAGCGATAAAATGGTTGAGTATACCAAAAAAATTATCCAAGTTAAAAATATACCTCCCCCAACTATAACGGGAAAATTTTATGTTTCGCATGAATAATAAAAAAAAATCTGTTTTTTAGTTTTTGGATGATCCCAATTTTTTTTTTAAATTAAATCTACCATGAATTGGGGACTGGTATATATTGACCGTATATATGTAGTCTATGTGTAGTTCAAGACTAACGAGAGTAAAGATTTTGGATGAACAACTACATGAATGCGGTAAGTTTTGTAGGCGAAATAAATTGAAGTCGGTGAAAATTTTCAGGCTGAATACAGGATTTCAGTAGTAGTGTAGTTTTGTAGGCAATTACCTGAATGCTTCTGAATCAAGAGAAGCTCTGAAGAATACCAGTTGTCTGCTATGACAACCTTTGCTGTACTAAATTGATGTGTTCCTTGAGTCTCATCTGTAATATGATTTTATTTCACGAAGCTCTTGAACAAAAAAAGACAACTTTAAATAAGTACAACTTTTGGTTAGTGGGAAATAATGGAACCTTTAAGTTGCGATTCACATAGGCAGTGCTGATATTCGTTTTATTAGTCACAGCGTAACTGCAAATCATTCGGTAACGTGGCAAACTTGAAGTGAAGGAACGTTTGTTTCTTTCCTATACAAAACTTCTACCATAGTTAGATGAAGGGATGGGTCTTCTTTAAAAAGCGAAGGAGAGTCAATTACTTTACCCTTGACTGTTATATATATATATATATATATATATATATATATATTCCACCGGAGTTGGGGAAAATTTTAGAAGGAAGGTCAATTTTAAGGCTTTTATAACCCTATACACGACGTTTGAAAGTGTGCAGGTCAAATATAGTTTGGAAAATAGATTAAAGAAGTGTTCCAGACTTTACCAGTCAAGAGCATGTAAGACTGAAATGAGCATAGCGATTAAGTTTGGGATCAGAGAAAGGATGAGCATGTATAAAAAGACTAGTCGCACGAGCTCTTTTCAGAGGATATATGAGTGAAGAGTTCAGAAGAGCAATGTCCATTGTATTAGCGATAGTATAAGGGGATTGATATACGAGTTCGACGGGCAAAAAGAGAATCGAGAGGGTTGATAAGACGATAACTCTTAAAACCACCTCAAGGAGAGCTGTACGATTGAAAACATCCCAGATATGTGAGCCATACTCCATATATGGGAGAACAATACCCTTATATAAAGCAAGCAACTGTGGTGGTGTAATGAAATTTTGAAGACGCCTCAGAACTCTCAACCTCCTAGAAGCTTGTTTAGAGAGAGAAATAATGTGATCCGTCCAAGAAAGATCACAGAAAAAAGAAACCCAAGATATTAAGGACGGATGAAGGTTTGAGTTGCATGTTTTCGAAGATGTTATAGTTCTGTCAAATATTGTCTAGTAGAAAGATGAAAAAGTGAGCTTTTGAGTCCGTGAAACCTATGTTTCCTCTGCCCCAATTAAATATTCGAAAAATAGGGGTTAGTTGCTTCAAGACCAACCCTCCTAGTATAAGTTAATTTTCAGTTAGACTATGACTAATGAAACTAATATCATCACTACCTATGTGAATCGCTAGGTAATGAGAAAACTTTATTTCCCAATAGCCAAAAGTTGTACTTATTTAAAGATATCAAATTTTTTGTTCAAGGGCTTCGTGGAATAAAATCTCAATACTGCAGATAAGAATCAAGGAAGACACTTCAATTTAGTACAAAATTAAAGGAGAACCCAGAGGAACACCACTATGATTAATTTTAAAGGATGGACGGTGGCCGTCTACAACAGCTGCTATGAACCAACGGAACTGAGAGCACAGAGAAGGATTGATACCGAAAGAGGGTAGTTTAGAAATCAAAGTTTTGTGTCAGACTATCGAATGCATTCGATATTTCTAGCGCCACAGCAAAAGATTCACCGAAATGCCGAAGAGCGATCTAAGATAAGGTTAGAAGAATTGAGATGTTTCCAAATCTCCTTATTAAGGATAGATTCGAAAACATTAGAATGAACGGTGGTGAAAGCTACAGGACGGTAGAAGGTTCAGAAGCGCACCTCCTCCGGCACAAACTGGATGAGCACGCATTTCCAGCAGGAAGGGAAGGTTGAAGTGGAATGCCAGACGAAATAATTTACAAAGGCAGGATGCAAGTTCGGAAGCACAAGTTTTGAAAACCACAGGAGTAATATAATCAGGACCGTGAGCCTTTTTAATGTTTGGCTCACATATATCAGAAATAATGCCTTTAAAAGATATTACAATGTCATAAAAGAAGTTGTAGAGAGTGGAGAAGGAGGGATGGCACCGGAATCATATAGGGTCGAATTAAAGGCAAAGGCATGAGCGAACAGTTCAGTTTTAGCACAAGGTTAAATGACATTTGTGTTGTCAGAAGATACTAGAGGAGGGAAAGAGGAATTAGCAAACTTAGTTGACATTTTTTTTTATGTAAATGCTAGAAAGTGTGTGAGGAAGAGGGGCCAGAAATATTATGGCATTTTCTACGGAGAAAAGAGTTTACACGATTCCGGGATGATATAAAAGTTGTATGAAATTCTAGAGTTTGAAGACAACGGTAACCCTGAAGGCATCGTCCTAGTGGTAAAGAGCGCAAGACCAAGCAGAGTTAAAACAAGGTTTGTAAGGTTAAGTTGAAGAGAAAGAATATGGAAAGTACGCGTCCATGCCAGAGAGAATCATCTCGGTTATGCTTTCTGCTTATTCCGAGGGACCACTCCCACCGAAGCAATAATGATTCCAAAGGAATTCACGGATGTACGACCAGTTTGCGGCACCGAAGTGCCAGAAATGTTTTCTTTTGGTAGGCTTGGTCATTCTTGTGAAAGGCATGAAGAGGTAGAATAGGATGTAGAGATAAGGTGATCGAAGGAATCCAAAGATGGAAAGAGTTTAACAATATAAGGAGATAGATTAGAAGTTAAGAAAAGATCATGAATGTTGGGTTCTTTCCAAGACTATCTGGGATGCGGATAGGAAGCTGCGCCATCTGCTCAAGGTCATTATGGATAGAGATATTGAAAACGAGAACGAGAGAAAAGCCATTGGTGGTGGTGGTGAACATTCATATCGCCTAAAATGATGGTTTCAGAGAAAGGAGAAGAAGAATACTTTATTTTGTATTTTTGAGTTTAAATAGTTAAAGAATTTAGGATTTCAGCAGAGTTAGGAGATAAATAAATAAAAATGAATTTTGTCGTAGATTGGTAAGAGAAGCCTGAGCTTCAAGATGGAAAATTCAGAAGGTTAAATTCGAAACACGAGAACAAGCAACTTAGCAGCCCAAATATGCCAACAGCTGCCTTAGGCTAAAAATTGAGGATATAGACAGTAGGTAAGATAATTGGGTTTGCTGTTGGAGTGCTTAAGCACCTGAATTCCGGTCAAGAACAAGAGATAAAGAGAGATAGTGTTCAATAACGTGGAAATTAGAAAGACTGCGAATGTTGCAAAAATTAATGAAAAAGGGCCTTGCTCCAGAGAAAGCCGGTGGGGAAGTTGTGACGGCACCAACGCCTTCACGAGGCAGTCAATCTCAAGTTGTGATAGGGGAAGGAGTGGACGAGGGGCATTGATTTAATTCAGCCCCTCCAAACATCTCCGAGACATTTAAGTTTCGTTATTTTGTTTTTTTGTTTTTTCAGTTTTTATATTTGAAAGGTAATATTTGAGTGTGCTTGTAAATCTATGGGGGATATGTGAAGTCGAGAGTATGCTAGAAATACTCTGAGAAGGTGAAACGCGAAAAGGACGAAACACAGGGCAACAGTGCAAAGGGATGTACCAGTCGAACCTAACACTGTGGGTTAAGCCCAATGGAGGATCACTTCCGACGGCGCTACGCCCTCCTATCACTTTCCCAGCGGTAATGAAACTCCGTTATGCGCTTCATCGTGAGGAAAAGGGGGGGTTATTTTGTTGTTGTGATTTTTATCCGATCACGTATTATTGAGACATTAATTAAGCTGTAAAATACGAAATTTCACCATAAGTATTAACATTTTTGATCCGTTATCACCATACTGAGTCTGTTTGTCTGTTTTTATTAAAGTTACTATCGATGGGTACAATCTCACAGTAGTATCGAATACTGAACAAATATTTAGTTTAAAAAATCTGTTGGTTCAATTATATTTTATTTTTATTTATAATATGTGAATACCTTTGAATCGTCATATTATATATATATATATATATAATATATATAGTTATATATATATAATATATATATATATATTATATATATATATATATATATATATATATTATATATATATATTTTTATATAATATATATATATTATATATATATATATATATATATATATATATATATATATATATATATATATAGTTTTATATAAATATATACATATTTATTTTTTTCAGGAAAATGAATTTCGCAAGTTTAATCAACAGTCCAGCTTACAAACGCGAAGCGGAAAGTTTTAGCAGTACTTGCACAGATAGCTACCTAAGCCCGCCACCAAGCCCTAAAAGTCCAAGGACTGAAGATAATGAT
>JABUQX010068952.1:17500-20000 GCA_015478945.1 Trachelipus rathkii
TATATATATATATATATATATATATATATATATATATTATACTTCTTACAAGTGAAACCATTCCAAGACATTTTCATCGAATAAGATCGAATCTCATTTTGAAACTTTCAAATGGCATTTGAAGCGGTTTCTCAGAGATCAGAGGCTTCGTTATCTCGAAAGTCCTTCTCATTTCCTGACATGTTTTCATTTATATATATAATATATATATATATATATATATATATATATATATATATATATATATATATATTATATTATATATATATATTATATATATATATATATATATATATATATATATAATATACTCAAATGATCGTTACTATTATATGTACATGTAAACATAATGTTGTCATGATATTTCAAACTTTAAATTCATCCAATAAGGTGCCGAGGTAGCGTCCCTTTAGAGTTTAGAGCGCCAAAGAGGGCGAATTTTAATTGTATAAGGAGTAAGCTCTGAAACACTATACTGTGAAGACTGATGTTTGGCTATTTTCCTCACACAATCTATTCCTTAAAATCAATGTAAAGAGAAATTAAAATAATTACACTAAGTGATAAACACTTCACTAATAAAGTAGTAATACTTCTTTGAATAAAATATAATAGTTAGCGTTCGGCTCATCATAAAAAGAGAACGCATTAAATTACCTTTGCTCATATAAAAGCCGGTTAAATATAAAAATATAATAATAATAATGTTCATGATAATTGAATACTTTTCTTAAACTAATTGTAAATGTGTCGTAACGATTCATCATTTGTGTTTAATAAACTTAATTACGGAATAACTCATTTGATTCCTTATACCTTGATAAGGCTAGTTCAAACCACACACACACACACACACACACACACACATATATATATATATATATATATATATATATATATATATATATATATATATATATATATATATATATATATATATATATATATATAATATATTATAATATAAAAATATATATATATATATAGGCATATTTGTCGAAACTGTACTGTAACTAGTGAGGATTGTATTTCAAATAACTCACAAGCATAGGCATACTGATTGCATAAAATGAAATAAAACTGTATGTAAAGCTGGAAGGGGTAATATATAGGAACTTAATTTAGGTTTGGTTAAGATTACTTAACATTTGAAGTTCACAATACAATATAATACAAAATACGCAGATATATATATATATATATATATATATAATATATATATATAAAGAAATAATAGTATATATATATACTATATATATATATATATATATATATATTATATGGCCAAACTAAGAAGTTACCCGCATGATCTCTCGAAAACTAAGATAGGTACAAGAAAATGATAACATATAATATATTGAATCAGCGTATGAATTTTTGTGGAAAATTGAAAAAAAAAATTTTATTTTTTTTAAATTTTTTTTATATCCAAAACTAGCGATAAGGTAGAGGAAACTAAAACATTATATGGAATCGCGTATAAATAATTTTTTAGGGAGCTCGAGCCGACGGGGGACAGAGGGGGGGACGTTTTCCCGTACCCCGTAGGGAAGGGGCGGAGGAACGCCCCGCGACACCCAAATTACCAAAGAGGGGGTTCCGAGACCCTCCCCGGAGGGGGGGAAATAGTCAACCCGTCGTCCCCCAGGAGGCCGAGAGACGCCGACACTCTGCATCTTTGCGGTTTACCCTGGGGTATTTCTTTTTAGTTAAAAAAAAAATCTTTTATTCATACATATTTCATACGCTGATTCTAAAATGTTATTTAGTTTTCTTGTACCTATCGTAGATTTGGAGATATAAAAAAACAAAAAAAAGTAAATTTTTTTTTTCATTTATCCATACAAATTTCATACGTGATTCCATATATGTTATCAGTTTTCTGTAATCTATCTTAGTTTTCGAGATATCATGCGGGGTAACTTCTTTAGATTTCACCATTAATATATATATTATATATATATATAGTATATATATATATATATATATAATATATATATATATATATATATATATATATATATTTATATATTATATATTATATATATTATATATAATAATATAATATAGTAATATATATAATCTACTTTTTAAAGCGGAACAAATAATTCAGGACAATTTTGTGCAGGCAATAAATGATGATAATAAAATTTGGGGTAGCTGCCATGCATTTTTATTGCTAAATCTGGCAAGCCTTTTGTATACTCAATAAAATGAAGATTTATTAAGTTTAAATTTTAATTACATATAGCGTATTATTAACAAATAGACTTCGTTTCACCCCTTTACAACATTTATTTAGAAAATTTGAAAAAAAAAAAAAAAAACAGTTTGCAGTATAGAAATAATGTGGACGGTCAAAGCATAACTTTTAAAATAAGGATTTCCATTTAGGAAGTCAAAACAATTTTTTCTCCGATTTTTTTATAATAATGCCGATTCGACATAAAAACTATATCAACAGTAATATAATATATATATAATATATTAATATAATATA
>JABUQX010068952.1:25000-36863 GCA_015478945.1 Trachelipus rathkii
ACTCAAAATATTGAAGGGCACCAGATTTGGTGCAAATAAGAACTATATCAGATGTGTGAAGCAACTTTACGTCACACCAGTTGGATATTCGTATTTTATCAATGTATTTTTTTTTATTTAGATTTATTTATTTAGTTGTAACTCGCTAAATAGTTATAACTTATATTGAAATTGACGATGAAAAAGTAATAAACATTTTAGAATATAAAAAAATACCTTAAGGTCAATGAACACATATAATGTAATGTTTGTAAAATAAACGGTTCAGTAGTTCAAACGGTTTGATCATTTGTTTTTTGATCGTTATTTGAAGAATAATTGTTTTGGTACGCACTTGGACAACAGTGAAAGGATTGGTTAAGGACACCGGGAATTGTCACAAGAGGTTTGTGCTTCGGAATGAAAGGTTTCGATTTTACCAGAGTTTTGGTGGCTGTGAAGTCAGTAAATTTTACATATGACCATAAATGTTGAAATTTTCAGCCGATTTTATCCAAGCTCCAACACCAAAAACTAAAAAAAAAACTATTTTAAACAAAAGTAATTGAATATATTGCCTGAAAGAAAAGAGAAAATTATCGTAAACGTGATAATGCAAATTTCTCATGAGATGGATCACAAATTTAAAAGAAGCAAAAGAGTTTAAAGTGAAAGAGAAGTCGGTGAAAAGGAAGCGAGAGAAGCAGCTGAAAGGGCCAGAGCTGCAGACCACCAACGTAACAAGGAAATATAGAAGTCGTTGAATAAGAAGTGAGAGATGCAGCATGAAAGGGCTAGAGCTGCAGAACACAAAAAAAAAAAGAAAAGAATTCCAAAGGACAGAAAGCTGCCAAAAGAGAATTTGAATTAAAATAAAAATAGGAATTTTTAGTTTGACTGTGACAAAAGGGAATGAACTTGACTTTGTCGAAATTGCCTGAAATATGAAGTACATAAAGAGAAGACATCTACCGAAAAAATAATCGATTCGATTTTCGCTATTTGCTACCAATTCTAAAGAAAACCTGGATGAAGAATTTTTTTTTTTTTTTTTGCAAAGTCAAAAATCAATATGAAATTTTCAGAGCATGTATAATTGGGCGAATTGCACTTTTTTTTATTCAGATCAATATTTTGCATACCCAACTGTTTTGCGGCTGTAAACGGAAAAAAAATTCAAAAATTCAAAAAAATTTCATGTGAACAGCTGTCAAACGTTCAAATGTACAAACTTTATCTAAATAAAAAATGTGTAACTTGCCTAATTATACATGCTCTGAAAATTTCATGCTGTTAGAATGTATAATTTAAAAATTATTGCTATTTTTCAAGAAGAACAATCATGCAAATATGTTTCTACAATATAGGAATGAGAAATTATTCAAACTTAAAAATTATGGAAAAAGGAATCTATAGGGTCTTACCTTTGGTTTTGTTTCTTTCAAAGATTGATGCTCTTTGATAAGTTCTCATAAGCAACTCTGCCTGTGGTTCGTAGCACTTAACTTAAACTTAGCAGGTAAATTGATTAGTAGAAGATATAGAGAAAGATTGAAATAGCTATAAAATTGAAATAGACAATTTACCTTCTTACCAGTATAAACATTTTTGATCATGAATTTGATTTTGAGCAGGTGCACACGTTAAACTCGTTTTGTGAAAATGAAGAACTTTTGAAAATGCACTAGTGAATTTTGGACAATTATGTCCAATAGTGGCAAAGTAAGAAATCCACTAAAACATTGTTTTACAACCTACGACTAAATACTAAAAATTAACAAATATAGAAGTGATATATCTGGAAGTATATAATAAGTTTTATATCCTCCCACTGAAGAATTGCAATGAAAACTATTGCAATTAAAAGAATTAAAAATTTACAAATAAGGTAAATTCCTGTGAAGGAATTCTCTACACTTGACAGCAGCCTGCCTAAGTGGTCCTTCTTTGACTGAATTGGGCTGAGAATTTTGATTCTGTTGAGAATTGAGTTGAAGAGAATAAATACTTGAAGTTGAAGGTTGAACATGTAATGCTCGGACAGACCCTAAGCATTTCTTTGTCCTGGTCACTTTTATTGACTTCAAGCTCTAGCCTAGTTTTTCGTGCATTCATTTACTGGAATCTACATATATAGTGTGTAGTGCATTTACGTAGCTTTTCAACCACAAATATACAAAGGTACGTAATCAAAACTATTATTATATAACTAAATATGCTAATCGATTATTATACTAAATGTACAAACCAGTGTTAGGCTATATTATTGCACCAGTGGTAGACATGTGCACTGTCGCGCAATAGTCCCTAAGGCAAGAAATAGCATAGCTAGGACACAAATAATCTTTGGTTGAGACCGGAAGGACGCTATACTCTGTAGGGCCTCAGTGGAAAGGAACATCGGTGCGAACACCTCGGTTCTGCATTTCTCGAGGTGTCTCAGAAATAAGAATGTAATATACGTGTGCATAGCATGGAGGCTATTTCATAAAACTCTGAGCTTTGACATCGGCCGAGGGCTCTGTCCAATTTCTATT
Source organism: Trachelipus rathkii (assembly GCA_015478945.1). Taxonomy (NCBI): domain Eukaryota; kingdom Metazoa; phylum Arthropoda; class Malacostraca; order Isopoda; family Trachelipodidae; genus Trachelipus; species Trachelipus rathkii. The sequence goes on from JABUQX010068952.1 coordinate 27,517, forward strand.
AGGCTAATAGAAGGAACTGGTATACTGTTACCGATACCGTACTTTGGGATACTCCCAACAAGTATTATTCAGAGTACGGTACTATATATGTGTGTACAATATAGTGCAATTGGATATATCCTGGGGAGAATTTGCTAGTAATTTCTCACCAGGATGTATCACATTGCAGTAATATTACCTTCCAAACTAACATATTTCTCCCTTTTATTTCTAGCTTGGGGTTCAAGTTTTATCCTGGATTGAATCCGGTTATGACAAGGATCCTATCTTGAAAGGTGTGTACATAGACCTATAACTGAGCAACCTCAATAAATGTTGATATTTGCCATTGGAACTTTCAATCAACCTTCTAAAATTGTAGTGGACTCAGTCACGTAGTCTACAATATAATTTATCATAGTCATATTATTTGTGTGAATATATTTCATAGTTTGACACCTCTTCGTACCTGCGCGGTAGTTACAAGCAACAACTGCCTTCAACGGATCTGGCCACTGGCTTTGTAGGGGTATAGCCATGTTTATCAGCAACTCACATAGACACACATACCTACGTTTAGTCTTGGCCCCAGCACACACAAATAGTTCAAAAACTTCTTACTGGTATTGTCAATGAATCTTCCTTTTTCATGCTCGTTTTCTCTTATCTTCCTCCTTTTTTTCTCACAAAATGACTTTTACCCGTCATTTTCCAGCCTTCATTTCCCAAGCACCCGATCTGTGGCTCCTGCAGATAGAAGCCGTCTTCTCTGCAGACTCCACCGAGCTTCAAAAGTACAACCTCCTGTTGGGTGCCTTGCCAGCGGTCCCCCTCTTGAAGGTAAGAGACGTTCTGCCAACAGTATCCGTCTCTTCTACCCTTTGCTCTTCCCTAAAAGAGGTGCTCCTCACTCTCAGAGCAATGAGCACTCAATAAAACATCTTTTGGAGCATAAGTTGGAGCAACTCCTGATGGCGGAGTCCTTAGGAGACAGGACCCCTACAGAGCTGCTCTCTAGGATGCTCTCACAGCTCGGGGATTCCCCATCTCCCAGGGAGGAGACCATACTCCGGCAACTTTTCGTGCAAGGATTGCCCCCCACAAGTTCAAGACATAGTGGCTACCACTGATCCCGCCTTGTTCCTGCAAGCCTTTGCTGAGGCAGCTGAACGTGTCATGCGGTACCAGCCTCCTCACGCTGTTTCTGTTTCTCCTCACTCTGTTATCTCTATCGGTTCAGCCCCCACTTACATTTCCTGCTATCGCTCATACTCTGAATACCGTTCCTTCTCCTTCAGTAGCTTCTCAGTTTTCTACCGCTCTGGAGGACAGGCTGTCTCTCCTGGAGAGGAATGTAGAGGCTATCATGATGGATTTACGCCTCCTCACCCTCCGCAATCGCTCCCCCACCTCGCATCGCACCAACACTCCCCGTGTAAGGTCACCCTCCACCAGGAGGACCGTTGAGGAGTGTTACTATCACCGCACCTTCCAGGAGCATTCCCGGAAATGTGTTCAGCCGTGCACATTCTCGGGAAACTCTGCAGCCAATCCTTAGGGGCAGTACAGGACACTGACCCCCCTCCTCGCCACCGCTTTCTGCGTATTTTCGACCCTTCCACGAAGCGCTACTACCTTATTGATACAGGAGCTGAGAATTCTTGTCTCCCTTCAAATAGTTTGGTTCTTCCCGGTACTCAACTAACCCGTTTCCTTTACGCCGCGAACGGTATTGCCATTGGTGCTTACGGTGAGCGTTCATGCACCCTCTACCTCTCCCTCAGAAAGGTTTTCAGATGGGTTTCCACAGTTGCTGTAGTCACTCAATTGATTTTCGGCGCAGATTTTTTGAACCATTTCCACCTACTAGTGGATCTTCGGAACCAACGCTTGGTGGATGGAAATATCACCCTTTTCTCCAAGGGCAACATCTCTCCTTCTGCAGTACTGAACATTTCCGCTGTTCATCCTCCCATTTCTTCTTCCTTTTTCCTCTCTCCTGCAGAAGGACTTTCCATCTCTTCTGAACCACTGCTCTTCAATTGTCCCAGTTATGCATTCAGTCCTCCACCACATAGAGACCACAGGTCCTCCGACCTTTGGATTGCTCGCTGCCTCGCCCCGGAGAAGCTGAAGATCTCTCGTGCTCAGTTTGATCACATGCTTGAGCAGGGAATCGTTCGACTTTCCAAGAGCAGTTGGGCTGCACCCTTAAACCATGTTCCTAAAGCTACCCCTGGGGACTGGCGCCCTTGCGGAGATTTTAGGGCTCTCAACGCGTTCACTACCCCAGATCGCTATCCCGTCCCTCGCATCCAGTCTTTCACGTCCCACCTCAGTGGTGCCATAATATTTTTTCAAAATCGAACTGGTCCGCGCTTATCACCAGATCCCTGTAGCACCCGAGGATGTTCACAAGACTACCGTGATTACACCTTTCGGACTTTTTGAGTTCTTGAAAACCCCCTTCGGTTTACGGAATGCTGCTCAAACTTTCCAGCGGTTTATTGATACTGTCTTGCGAGGGCTACCCTTCTGTTGGGCCTACATCGACGACCTGATTATAGCTTCCAACTCTTTTGTCAGGCTAAACGAATACGGTATCCGCATGAGCCAGGAGAAGTCCCTTTTCGGTGTTCCCTCTCACGTCGTTTCTTGGCCACACAGTCTCTTCTGAAAGTGTTCGCCCCCTCCAGGAGCGTGTTGCTGCCATTCGTGTTTTTCCTTTACCCGAGACGCAGAAGCAACTGAAGTAGTTTCTCGGGATGCTGAGCTACTACCATCGCTTTCTACCTGCAGCAGCTGCTCTTCTTCGGCCTCTCACAGAGCTCCTTTGCCAGAAGAACAGAGGTATCTCTGTCAAGGTAGAGTGGAAGGAATAAGGTCGTATTGCTTTCACTTCTGTAAAGGCACACTCGCGGACACCACTCTCTTTGTCCACACACAGGACTCTGCAGGCAAACCCGCGTTCAGGTTGATGCCTCTGATTTCACGGTCGCAGGCGTCCTGCAGCACCAGCTGAATGGTTCTTGGTTTCCCCTTGCCTTCTTCTCAAAGAAGCTACAGCCTGCTGAAACCTGCTACAGCCACTTCGGTAGAAGAACTTGCTGGCAATGCTACCTGGTGTCAACACTTCACTATACCTTATGGATGGCCGCGGGAATTTGCACATTCTCACATATCAAGAGCCGATTCACCGGGTTTTGCCATGGCAATCTCGAAAATAAGATCGAGGAACACATACTACACGCGAAGAGAAGCTCGTCATTTAAACTTTTTCGTAGTTTGACGCCAGACTATTCCTGTCACGTCCCAGGTACGGATAATCTCACTGCTGATGCACTTTTAAACATCGAGATTACCTCCATATCTTCACTCCTGCCAGCATCTACTAACGAGTACATGACCACTGCACAGTCATCAGAAGACCCCAGGACCCTTCTCTGCAATTTAGACCATCTTTATCCCCCATTCAGCAAGAGATTTCCCTCGAAACACGTCTACTGATGCTTCCCGTCCTTTCGTTCCTCATGCTTTCGCGCACACCTGTTTTTCTTGCTCTTCATTCTCTTTCTCACCCAGGTATCGCAGCTCTCAAAGCTGGGGTTACGGCTCGCTTTGTGGTGGCCCGGTGTTAATAGCCCGATGTGCGAAAGTGACTCGTGAATGCCTTTCTTGTCAGCGTTCTAAGGTGCACCGAACATCCGTAGTCCGCCTCGGGGAGTTCTCCCTCGTGGGAGGACGTTTCTGAGAGAGTACATATCGAGCATGTTGTCCCTTCTTCCTTTTGATGGGCATCCAATATATGCCTTACATCGTATTGACGGCGGCTACACCGCCGCTGGCCCCGGGAAGGCCATTCGTCTCAAAACTCACAGGCTCGAAAGTCATAGCTAAAGCTTTTCAATGCTCACTGGTTGCGCGTTTCGTCGTACCGCTTACTGTGACCAGGATCAAGGTTGACAATTTGAATCTTTCCTTGGAGAAACTTGATGCACCCTCCTGGGTTTTGAGCGCATCAGGACCACCAGCTTTCATCCAGCTTCAAATGGGATCATAAGATAAGATTTCACGCTTCTAGCTTAAGGCAATCTTTGCCGTGTCAACGGCCCCAGCATGAACATTGGTCTGAGTTCTTCCTTTGTACTTTTTGGCGATCCGCTCGTCCCATACAGGGGATCTGTCATGACGAGGGGCCGAGAGGGAACTAGTTTATGGTTCTCCTTACGCTTGCCAGGTCAAAATTCTTTCGTCAATTTCCTTTTTTCACCTTCCGTCGATGCCTCTCTCTACCATCACCCTGTTTGGACGACTGTTGCTATGTTATGATGACCAGTGCCCCTTGGGCCAAGCTCCAAAACACCAGACAGTTACTCTTTCGTCCGAGAAGGACTGGTCACATGCACCATGCTTTCGTTCGTCACGACGCTCACAGACTGCTCTACAACTTCGGTATGACGGACCGTTTAAACTTTAAGGTCTTGAGCAGGGCAGTGAAATTCTTCGACATTCAACGCCCTACGCGAAAAGAAGCCGTCTTCATCGACCGAGCCGTCTAAAGCCAGCTTTCCGTGTAGGTGCCTTTTTATCGCGGAAATCCTTCCAGCTTTCCCACGATCCCCAGGCATATAAACCGTATCCACACACTAAAACTAATATATATCAACACATTACCCCCCTGCATTTCTTTGCTCCACGCTTCACCCCTTTGTCTTCTCCTACTGATTCTGCACGCCTCCTCAATGCCTTCAACACCTCCAGTAACAAGTGCCTCTTTTCCACCCCTGATGCGGCTGTCCTTCGCTCACTCTGGCTCCACCACCGGTAAAAAAGGACGCGTGCCTGGTCGTCGGGTCACATTCCAGTCGATACCTAGACTAAAAATAGCCCTGACAAGCACACTGAAAGGGGGTACTGGTAGCGTCGACAAACTCTAAACATTTCTCTTTCCTGGTTTTTCGCGCATTCGTTATGGTAATCTACATATATAAAGTATAGGCATTCACGTAGCTTTTCACACCAAATTTACAAAGGTACTTAATCAAAATTATTAAATATACTATACTAAATATGCTAATCGTTTATTATTACTAGATGTACAAACCAGTGTTAGGCATATATGCACCAGTGGTAGACATAGGGTGGGATGGGTTTAAAATTTGGTAAACCATGGTTTTTAAACACATAAAAAAACAATGTTTAAACCATAAAAAAAACCATCAGTAAAATATTTAAAAATGTATTTAATTATAGTGTTGTCTTTAGCATGGTTGATATGGTTTTTCTCATTTTTTCAAATCGAAAGCAACTGAAGTGCAAATATATTATAATTTTCTGCTGCATTTTAAATATTATTGTGAGAATGATATAGTATTATATATATATATATATAGTAGGGGGGGTAGTATTATATATATTATATATATATATATATAATATATAGTATATATATATATATACGTATAATATATATATATATAGGTGTATATATATCGAGGAGGATAATAGGTTTTTAAACATGTTTACAAAACTGTTATAGTAACAGCTGTTATTTAGTATTTGGCATTTTCTGGCGGCCCATCGATCACATTTCAAAAGATTATAATAAAGCAACTCATTTGTGGCGTGTGTGGCCACAGATCAACGCAAGGCTAGAGAGGAATGACTTAAGAACTAACGTGATGATGTTTACCTTGGAATACAATGAATAGTGGAGGTAAGAAGCAGCTTTTTTCAAGGCATTCACATACAAGATTTGTGAGCAGAACCAAAAAGGAGGTATCATCAAGCAGGTAACAGGAGCTCACTTATTGGCATATATTTTTAACCCAATATATCAGACCACAGTACTTCCAAGGATGAGTATTCAACAAAGCAGTGGAATTTATGGAATAAATTAAGAGCAAATTCTCCTCCATTTCATGAAAAAGTTACCTATGTGGAGTGAGTCTCTGTTGTCAAGCAGTGGACTCCTTCATCTTGGTTAGAGATCTCTCAGAACAAATCTAAGATGAAGAAGGTCATATATAAAATAATAAGCATATTGTAAGCAACAACTTCATCACCTGCTAATGTTGAAAGGGTATTTTCCAACTTTTGGACTTGTGCACAGCACATTAGAAATAGGTTGGAACAGCTAAAGCAGGGAAATAGTTTTTTGTATAAAATTCTTAATGATAATTTCAGTTTCGACTTTAATGAAAAATCTCTTCTCTCTCTTCTCTCTCCTTTCTCTCTCTCTCTCTCTCTCTCTCTCTCTCTCTCCTTCTCTCTCTCTCTCTCTCCTCTCTCTCTCTCTCTTCTCTCTCTCTCTCTATATATATATATTATAGTATATATATATATATTAATAATTTATATATATATATAGTAATATTAATATATATTTATATATATATCGTACATATATATATTATATATATATATATATCTATAAATATATATATATATATAATATATATATATATATAATATATATTATATATAATATATATATATATATATATATATATATATATATAATATATATATATATATATATATATATATATATATTATATAATATATATATATATATATATATATATAATTATATATATATATATATATATAATATATATATATATAATTTATATACTATTATATATATATATATATATTATATATATAAATATTATACTATATATATATATATATATATATATATATTTTATATATTTATTTATCTATATATATATATATATGGAGGTATATATATATATATATAATATAGTATACTATAGTTTTCAGTATGTATCATGGTAAGCATTGGCTTTCTGTAAATTCTGGATTGTACTTTCATCTGCCCAGGTTGATAGCTATATATTTTAAGTAGAGGTTTACATTGGAATTCAGACTAATTACATAGCATTCAGATAATACATGTCCAAATACAATTAGTATTGAAAGGTTGGTAGATTGAATTTTTATATCAAATTAAAATTAAAAATGAGGTTTGCTATTATACGAACACTTTTTTCATTTAACTGTCCTTCCAATTGATTTATTTCCAATTCCATTTTATTTAATTTTTAGTTTATTTCAACGTATATATTTATATTGTAATATATATATATATATATATATATATATATGATATATATAGAGTATATAATATATATATATATATATATATACATATATATATTATTTCTTAATATTATAATATATATATATAGTATATTATATATATAATACCGTGTGATTATATATATAGTATAATATATTATATATATATTATATATAGTAGTGTGGCCAGGTACATCGGCGCGCATCCGCATCCAGCATCCCGGCGAGCATCCGCACCATTATTAAAGATCCGATCTGCATCGCATCCGCGCTTTGGCTCTGGCGGAAGTGTTTGCGCAGATGTTTATTGTCGAGATTCGCCTAACAATTTTGTAATAAAAACACTTAAGATGAATCTTTGAACCAATGAAAAGTGAGTTGAAGGCCATTCATAAACGGCTTGACTATTCTCCTAACTTAATGTTATTGAGACATGTTTCACTCGCTGGAATAGTACACATCATATGAATGGGGAAGAGGAATAATATGCTCAAAGAAACCTCTGCTTCGTCACGCCAGTTTGTATTTCAAAGTTAATATTTGACTAAATACTAATATGGGAATTGACATCATATCACACTGCATTAAGCTAATGAAACAATTTGAAGAAACCAAAAGAATCAGCGGCTCTACAGCTTCTGTAGGAAGCAAGCATTTTTAAACCATCTTCAAATGAAAATGATGGACGGTTTAAAAGAATGAAGATGTAATTAAACTAGAGCTAGAAAAAACCTTTGGTTCTGTGGAAATCAATGTAGCCTTCATACTATTTCAACTTACCTAGATACTAATTAGAAGGCAAGTTTTTTTTTTTGTAACAATATATAACAAGTTAAATCGTCACTTGTGTTGCCAGTGGAAAAACTTCAATCCGAACAGTCTTATAATTCAGCCACCAATTAAAAGAAAAAAAAACGAAATCTACAGAACCAACAGCAGATTCACTGGAAGAACGCGCGCCGCCGCGGCGCCGCGCCACGCCCCGGACGCCGCGTGCGCCCCCCCCCCGCCGCGGCCCCCCCCCCGCGCCACCGCGCCCCCGCGCCCACCTGGCCCCCCCCCGCCCCGCGCCTCCCCGCGCTCCCGCCGCGGCGGCCCGCCCGCCGAGCCTCGAGGGGCGACGCCCGCGGCCCCTTCTAAAAGTAAACCAGAACAGTCGCGGACTTGAAGAAAGGATGCGGCGCCAGTAGAGGCTGGAAGAAACACCGCATTGCCAAAAAGGGGATGTAGTGCAAATTGGTGAGAAGACTACACGCAAGGGAGAAAGCGGGACTGAGAGGTACAATGACGGGGGAGGATTTTTAATATTTTTTTTTTTTATTTGTTTTTTTCTATTTTTTTTTGATCCTAATCAGTTTGTGGAAAGTTAAGCAAAATCTTTACCCAAGCTTGAGTAAACTTGCAAGAAAATACTTGGCTTGTCCTCCAACCTTTGTTGCCAAGTAGAGAGTATTTAAGGCAATGCTGGGCTAATATATGATGAAAAGAGGAAAAGACTTTCAGCAGAAAGGAGAAAAAATTAATGTTTATCACGAACACGTTCCTATATTTGAATTTCAATACAAGTGGCAAAAAGTATATAATCCATTGTAAAATTTCTTTCATTAAGGGCGGAGGTTGGGGAAGAGGTTGATGGGGGGCATTAGAGTTTGGTCACCGTCCGCTACCCTGGTAGACACAAGTTATATTAATCAGATTATGTCTAAAACTCGATATACAGTATAGTAGGCCGTATATATATATATATATATATATATACTATATATATATATATATATATATATAATATTATATATAGTAGTATATATATATGATAACTATATATATATATATATATATATTATATTATTATATTATATATCAAAGCATCCGCACGCTCCGCATCCGCCGATATTAAAATCAAACATCCGCATCCGCATCAGCCGTCGCGGATGCGAAAAAAAATGACATCTGCTGGCAATCAACTTAATATATATAAGTATATTATATATTATATACGTATATATTATTATTATATGAGTCAGATTTTTTTTTTTTTTTTTTTTTTTTTTTTTTTTTTGTTTTTTTTTTTTTTTTTTTTTTTTTTTTTTTTTTTTATTATCAGTTACACCCGCTTTTTTTTTTTTTAATGGCTCCTGCTCTGCAGCAGGAGAACGCAGGTCCTAGCAGTCAAACATAGCATCCCTTCGAATCAGAAAAATCCTAAATGTGGGATTTTTAACTTTTTTTTTTTTTTTTTTTTTTTTTTTTTTTTTTTTTTT
>JABUQX010068954.1:0-15000 GCA_015478945.1 Trachelipus rathkii
AAGAGAGAGAGGTTCGGGGTATATAATATATAACCTATGCTATATATAAGTGGTATATATATATATAATATATATATAATATATATATATATATATATATATATATATATATATATATATATATATATATATATATATTAGTATATCACTACATACGGTATGATATTATATATATATATATATATTACTATATATATTATATATATATATAAGATATATATTATATATATATTATATAGTAATATATATAATATATATATAATATATATATAATATAATATATGATATAATTAAGGGTATATATATTATATATATATATATATATATATATATAGTATATATATATATATATATATATTATATATATATATAATTATATATATATATATATATATATATAATAAACTGGCATTAGTAATAATTTATAAAAATAATCAGAAACACATTTTTAAGCTGTAGTTAAACTTTGCAGTTTCTCTCATATAAACTAGTTTTTAAATTTTGGAAAACTCGTATCTTAACAGCTTCACGTGGACATTAGCGTAGATTTGATTTGTGCTAGCATCAAAAAAAGTTTTTTCTGGACAAAAAATATACAAATACAAAAACCCAGCTTGGGTTGGTTTTTTTTTATGAAAACCCGGGTTTTTGCCAACCCTGCTTAGTAGTGGACTGGGGAGTGGGGACTAGTGATTAGTGAATCAAAAGTTGATATTCCAAAGCCAAATGAATTTAATTGTAGTCATTCACTGTCATCCTCCTTCATTTACAATCTTGGGTATAATTTTTTAATTTCAATATTTTTATTATTTTCATTTGTTGCTTTTTTATTATTTTTTTGTCATTCAGACTCATTTCCATAATAAATAATAATATACATTAATATTTAAAAGTAAAATTAATAAATATGATTATATGATAACAAATGTAATACATAGTTAAATTAGAAAGTAGAAGCCTACAAACAGCAGTCTGCATGCTACAACCTACTGTAAATTGTAACGAAAACAATTGGGAATAAAATATAAGAGAATAGGGTAGTTTCTGCTATTTTACTAAATCATAATGGAATATTGTTTAATTTCAAGTATCCTTATATTTGAAAAATGAAAATATTCAAGGGAAATCATATTAGCTCTTTATATTTTTTAAAAATACAGATAATATGTGAGAAAAAACGAAAAAACCTGAAAAAATGTTTTTTTCATGAAAAAAACACAATTGGAAAAACTTTGGTAAAAAGCCATTATTGATCTAAGTATTATCATAGATGTAAATATTGTGTAGACTTGTATCATGTCCCGCTCTGAGAAAGATCGGCCTTTCTAAGCAGAACATTCTGCTAACTCCTGCAGCCTTCTCCTCATGAAGCTTTACCTCAAACCCAGAAATGGCATCCTTGTTGTCCTACGTTTGCACTCGCTTCTAGCATATCTAAGTCTTTCTTTAAATAAAGGGCCCCAACTTGTGAACAATACTCCTATTACTGGCCCTGACATAGCTATTTACAGTTTACTTATAACTTCCTTGCTCATGTAAACAACATTGCGATTTATAATGCCCAGCATCTTATTAGGCTTTACTTCTGCTTTCCAAACACTGATATAGGCTACTATTCTGCATATTACTAGGCTTATAATCACAGTACAACCTAAAATCTTTTTCTGGTCCACAATCTCAGAGCCAATCCCCATATCAAATGTAATAGTTTAAAACTTTATTTTTGGAGTAACCTAGGCTGAAGGACTTACACTTTTTTGATTAAAATTCTTTGCCACTTATCTGCCACACCAAGAAGTTTATGCAGATCATTTTGGGAATCTTTATACACTCCTTCACTATTACCTAACGGTGGTGGCCACTTTGGTATCATCTGCAAAACTTAGAGAACCTTGGCATGTTAAGGTCCCTGGGGTTCTAAATCAGTTTATATACTGGATGAGGAACAATTAGTGGCCCCAGCAACTGGGGAACCTCGTGGGACACCACTCCTTCACTATTCCCATGATGATTTATTGCCATTTAGTTTTGTACACACTCGTTTTCCTATTTGTCCAACCACTGCTAATAATAATCCAATCCATGTAATCCACATCCACCTATACCCACATCGCAATAACTTCTTCATTACAACGGCCTTATGTGGGGAACCTTAATCCAAAGAGCTTTGCTAAAGTCCTAAATATAAATATCAAGCTGGATCTCCTCTTGTTTAATGCAGTCAGTAATGTATTCCCATAAATTCCTAAAAGGTTTTGTCTGGGACAAGTGACCTACCCTTTTCTGGGAAACCGTGCCTGGATCAATTACAATACCTGTTATTTCTAAATATTCTCTATATGACCTTTCATTAAACTTTTCCAGATACTCTTTACAACATAGGTTGCAACTGGGCAACTCCCGGGGGAGCTGCCACACCCTACCCACACCGGTGGCTGGGCTGTTTTGTATAACAAAACCCGGGCAAAAATGAAAGGCGGTTTTTGATAAAAAATATAACGTAAGATTGAATATAATTTATATTTCTGAGATAAAAGAACAGAATTATTACATATATTTACACTGTATTTACAGTATTATGGAAAGAAATGTTGGGTTTTTAAAAATTATATTAACTATATCAATTTTATTAATAGTCACTTGAAGTCTTGAACACAAAAGAAAATTTAGTCACTTGAAGTCTTGAACACAAAAGAAAATTTAGGTACATAATTATTACTTTGAAAGAAAACTTAATCATTAGTACAATAAAATGTAATTGCAACTTAATTATTAGTACAATAAAATGTAATTGCAATATTGTGAAACTGAAAAATGGGCTTTCAAAGATAAAAACAAAAAAAAACATAAGCTTTTAAACTTATCATTTAAATTAATTTAATTTAATTAAGTGTAACGCCACACATTGGATCTTTTAGCAAAAAGTAACTTTTTATTTAGATTATAAGCATTTGGGAAAGATGGAATTGTACCTTTAAAACAATTATATCATAACTTGATATTATTTTAAGTAACAAAGCGGCCGCGCCCCAGAGAAAAAAAGAATTCCCCACATTAGGCCCTATAAATTAGTAGGCGTAATAGCTACAAGCTATAAAGATACTATGTATTTAACTATTAAGTAAATTTAGTTTCTTGGTCTACGCATTGACTACCAATCTTCCACTTTTGTAATCTTTAGGCAATCTAACTGACACATTACAAGTTTTTTCTGGCCTTGTCATTCCCTAAACCTATTCTAAGCTTCCGGTTGTGGATCATCCCAAAATTTGAAAATTATATATATATATATATATATAATATATAGTAGTATATAATTATATATATATATATCTTAGAATTAATTTTAATAATATATATATAATATATATATATATATATATACATATATATAGTATAGTATATATATATATATAGTAATTATATGTAATATATATATAATGATATATATATATATATATAATATATATATATATATATATATTATATATATATAATATATATATTAATATAGTATGATACAGAATATAATATATATATATATATATATATATATATATATATATATATATACTATAATATAGTATATTATATATATATATATAATATATATATATATATTATATATATATATATATATAATATATTCCAGTATATATGTATAATATATATATATAATATATATTATATATATATATATATATATATATATATATATATTATATATATATATATATATAATATATACTACTAGACTTATAATAATATAGTATATTATATAATTATATATACTATATATATATATATTACGTATATATAGTATTAGGTGGATCTGCGGTGGATGCATATATGTGTATATTTTAGATTTTTATTCATACATTATTTGTTGGTCCAATTTTGCCCAGTTGTACCGCACGCCATGTGTTTAGCCAATATTATTACCCTGTTTGGTTTTTTGATAGAAGACTGGTTTAGTTGGCCTTCGTGGCTGGGCATTTTTTTTAAGATTGAAACCTGCTCTGGGTTGGTTTGTTTTTGCTAGACCCTGCTTATACTAATACCAGAGAGTATTTAAGCTACTGGGCATATATTTCCAAGTGCTTTTCTCTGTGACTGGACCTGTGGTTTCGGTGTATAAATAAGGCAGCATACATATTGCTGTTTTTCAGTAGTTCTGGGTACTCACCAAATGGTTAAATGATAGCGTTATAAGTGTCAAATGATTCAGTGCATTTGCACATGGCTGGTACTACCGCTCTTTCAGAATTCTAACCAGTAGATAGCTCGGATGGCAGGTGCCTGCAGCTGTTACTGTGGATCAGGATGATATTAATAATCGTTTAAGTAGTCTTTTACGGTCAAAGTTCAACATATTCTTAGTAAGTTCTGATTTGTTCAGGTGCATTACTAGAGAGACTAGCTATTAGTCTCGGGCATTAACTAGTTTATCTAATCTTTTCCTACATGTTAAGCACTGAAGGCATAGGAATAAGCATTGAAATGTTGGCCAACTCCTTAATCTGAACTCACGTATGTAAGTTTTTCATTGGGCAGATTTTAGATTGGACCAAGTTGCCTATTTTTGCATTTGTAAAGTTTTAAAAGTAAAAAGTCTAGAAAAAACTGTCTTCAGGTTCTTATTAACTATTGTGCCTTGGCGTGAGGTTAATTCTGCCTCTTCTCTTTGCCCTTTCGTTAGATTTGACTGTTAGGTAGTTCATTTCTAAGTTTTTCGCTAATAGATTTTCTATTAATCGATTCTATTATGCTACCCTTGATTATATTTTTATATAAATCTAGCTTTTTCGATTAATGGTTTCTCTATACTTCTCTAGTGCGCATCCAAGACAGGTTTTTCCTTTGCCACCCTGAGAGTGGGTTTTGCTTTATTAAAGGCATCGCTGGGACGTGAGTATTCAGTAGGTGGGTGGCTGATTGGAGAATGTTGGGTTTTTTGCTAAATGGAACATTAGAAATGATGAAAAGATAGTAAGGAGAGCCACAATGGGCCTATGCAAGACTGTCCGCATTGGTCAGGGCCAACCAAGAACATTTGGATCGGGACGGCAAAGCTACGAAGTTGCATCGCAGAATCCACAAGTAGTACCTTCTAGGGGCTTTGTCATTACTTATATATAGTAATTTGATAGTCACAAGTGCTCTCAAACTAGTAATATGAAAAAGATTGATAATAACTATATCGTGAATTAGGTGCTTATGCTTGAGTCTGTCTGCATCTTACGGATGTTGAGAGTCTTTAATATCTTTATAGGTACATGGGTATTAATCTTAAGTTACTACTTGATATTACTAAAGAACAGTCACTCGAATTGGCTTAGTTCAAGAATATGAGGCCTTATATGATGACCGCAATACCCTTGATCGATAGAGTGCCGTATTCCATGTCCTTGTCTTAAATTATATTGTGTAGATGGAGTTGCACGACTGGCAGATGCAAGCCTCTTAGTGTCCGTGGCTAAGATATTCTCCATTCCAAAATTTAAAAACCCTATTGACTATCTTATATTCAAGGATGGTGGCATGAGATTGAAATATACATCGACACGTCTCATCATTTTCCATGTTGTCTATATTAGTTGAAGTGTTGTATATGTGTAAATAAGTAAAAAATAAAGATTGGTTAAATGTTTAAGCGTGTTTCATGAACTACGTTTTGTGTTTATGAGTGTATATATTAATAATTTTAATGATGGTTTTGCAATTTAAAATATTTTTCCTCTTTAACAGAGTATTTAATTATATGAATATTTTTTATTAAATAAAAGGGAAATATGAGACTCCTCAAGAAGAAATTGAAATACAAGTCGAAGAATTCAACCAAGAATATAATCAAGATTTTCAGGGGTGGATATATATATATATATTATATTGATATTTTTTAGTATGTGATATTAGTGGGGTATATATTTGTATTGATATATATTAGTAGTTTATATTAGTATTGTTAGGTATGAGTTTTATAGTAGTTATATATTGGTTTAGTTATGGGATATTATTTAGGGTGGAGTATATAGGATAAGCGGTATAGTATATAGGGATGAGTTATAGTCGGTTATATATAGGTATAATATGACCGGTAATTATATAGTTATATATATAGTATATTTTGTATATATTATGGTGGGTATTTATATATAGGTAGTAGTTATTTATGGGTTTAGTATAGTATTTATAGGGGTATTAGTATATATATGTTGATTGTTGTGTATTATATAGTTAGTATTGTTTAGGTGTAGGGATATTAGGGGGGGTTGAGTAAATATACTTCCATTCACGTTGATGAACAATACAGATTCAATTGTGTAAATCAGTCAAACGTCTTATAATACCCCAAAGGCCCCAGAAAAGCTTACAACCCCAAACTTAGACGCGCCTTGGGGAGGATTCCCAATCATTAGAATAGCAGAGAAACTGGGGGGAAGTCTCCCTGCCGAAAACTCTATTATGCCAAACCGTGTTCCACTAACATTTTTCACCAGATATACCTGGAATGACCGTAAAGCGCGCGCCGAATCTCTATATCTCTCATTAACTATTTCCGAATGTGTATCTTGTGAGCCGAGAGTTTGATAGTTTTTCGAGATAATACTTACAGAGAAAGAATATCGTCTTTGCATAGAGCAGATATGTATCCTGGGGCAGTTCGATTGGTGGCAAGAGAATATTGTTAAGAGCAGGGCTCTCAGAGAGCATCGCTCTCTTCCACATTGCCGACCGAATCCCATGGGCTGTGTACTATGAATTTATTTGGACTTGGTCCCCTCTCGTCTTCCCAATAAGCCGAAAGATTTCGATGACAGTCTGTGCGTAAACAGAGTGATCATTAATCCAGTCTGCCCGGGGTAATAGCTTTTGGCCTACCCGATCCGCTTCTGATAAGTATTGTGAAATAAGAAAACACGTTTAGAGAGTTCTCTAGGGTGTAGAGTCCACGACCGGCGTGCGGTCGCGCCATTCACGAACCTCGGATCAGTGATTGAGTGGCTAGATGAGCCGCAATTGAATACCGGTCTCAAAATTCATAAGGCTAGTAGGTCCAGACCTCAAGTATTTGTCAAGAGCGCGTATCACAAGAAATTGTTGTAGAGCCTTGTTTGGAGAGGGAAGTCTAATGCCTAGGAGTGTGGGGCACGGTTGTGACGAGATTTTTCGTGGTGTGTTCATTGCGAGGAGTCTTGTGGGTGGTCAGATCTTTTATACGTGATGGTATATTGTGGTTCGCGCAAAATCTGGAAACAAGCATTTATAATCCCAAAAACTCAAACCAAAAAAGACCCCAACTCCCCCTACTCCTTTCCGGCCCAATTTCTCTGCTTTGCTCCATTAGTAAACTCCTGAAGAATTAATACTAAACAAAATTTCCAACCCCATTACTCTCCCATGATTTCCAACACCGGGGGATTCAAAAGCAACCACTCTACAACCCACAGTCCCTCACCTCCCTTACATACAACACACTCATTAATGGCCTTCAACCGAATGATCCGCCGTGTGCTGTTCCACTATGATTCGGAGAGTGTACGTGCTGTAGCACTTGGGTTGGCATGTGGGTAGTAGTGATTGATCAGTAGTGGGTGTATCACTTGTCGGTTGCTCCACATCTCTTAGTCATGTCTGCTGTGGGAGGTGTGTTTCAAAAGTGCGCGGGCACTTCTCCTTCTGGTGAAATATGACAAAAGGTGAATGGCTCTGCTGGGCAAGTTTTGGGGATCTCTGTGGCAGAGTCGTGTTTCGGCAGGTTGTGGTCTACGATAAATATACATTAACTCGGGCTCGATTCCATCAGATTGAGTACGAGTAAAATTGTGGGGTGGGCGTGGTTCTTCACGTGGTGTGGAGCGTTCAGTGCTGTGCGTTGTGCGGTCTTCGATGTTTGTTGGCATAGGGTCTTTTTTCATCAGCAGAGTCGTATCGCGTCGAGCGGTGTTGGTTCGCCCTAGCCCGAGGCCTTGTGGGGTTTTGGGGTGTGTGTATGGGGGGAGAGAGCTGTGATTGACTTCTTGGTATGGCATGGTGGGTTTTATCGATCATCAAGTCTTATTTCCCTTCAACACCCAGAGCGTAAACATATTGGGCTGCACGAGCGATACAGGTGTTTGAGGCCTGTTGTGGTGATTGAGATTATGGTGGTTATCTATTGTTTTTATTTAAGAAGTGGGGGATTGGTTTATGGGGCCGTTCCATGCAGAAGGGACAGCATTACCAGTTTTGCGGTGGTGTGGGTGTGTTGTTTGTGGGCCGCCTTTGAAGATCCTCGCGATTTAGTCGCTTGGGCGGGGTTGGTGGGTTGCGTTTTTTTATACTGACTGGTTGACGCGGGTGCAGCCGAGTGCGCTGCGCGTGCGCAGTGCGCGTGAGTAGGTCACGCGGTTTCGTGATACATGAGACCTCTCTGTGCCACTTAAGAAGATATACATTTTCATAGTATTTGTGGATCCGTGTTACCCATGTGCAGCGTGCATTGACGGGGAGTTTTAGCTGTTTCGGTGTTTTTGTGGGGGTGGGTGTGGTTTGTTCCCCCCACATCGACCAAAGTCAATCGTGTGGTGCGTCTTCAGAATCGGCTGTTCTGAGCGTGAGAACTAATAAGGCATTGCTTGCGGCGTGCGCTGAGAGTGCTTTCTCTTCAGTGGTTGCACTAAGTTCTTTAATCAGAAGATTGATAGGACAGCACTCTATTTCGGGTTCATTCTTGCCTTAGGAGGAGAGCAGTGCGGTCGCTTAGAACGAGATATCTAGGTTATTAGTGAGTGCCTCGCCAGATGGGTTCCAGCACTCTTCAAATCAAACGACTCCAAATAAATTAGCAAATCTTTCCAAAACACAGCTTCTCAGAATTCATCACAGGGTTGGCACTAAAGCCAGCCGTTCTTAAGGGCCGAAGTTGTGGTATCGCATCAGTGTTCTATGACGAAAGCGTGTCATGTCTCCCATCGCTATACGGGCTACCTGGGGTGTATGTATGGGTGGTGACTGGGTCAATTTTATTCGAATATAAATGGCTGGTAATCGCTGGATGGTTCCGCTAGCCTTGTTGTGCGGGTGAGGCTGGATAGATTTCTGGGTCGCATATGCGGGCCGCTTCCCGCTTCGCGATCGGAAAGTGGAGCTTAAAATCCCCCCCTTCTTCACCAGCTCATGATTCTATGTGTTGACATAGACTTAATACAGTAGATGTGCGCTCTCCTGCTCCGGTCTTCTGGCATGAGTGGTGTCGATTGGAGGTTTGGAGGGCGCGAGTTATCGATCATCTTAGCTTTCGTAGATCGCGAAGGCGTAGCAGTACGCGGTTGGTTAGTTATGGTCTTGTGGTGTGGGTTGTGCTGGCGCGAAATAGGTTGAACATTAAGGTGGTTAGCTTGAGAACACCCCCGTTCTTCCGATACTTGTGTGTGCTGCCTGCGTTGTAGTTGTAGAGATATAGGAGGCTGTTCCAGATATTGGCCGAGATAGTCCGACGGCGTTGGCTCTGCTGGGTTGGTTTGGCGGAGGGGCATGGGTGATCGGGTCACGATTGGGTCGAGGTCTATATAAGCTGCGAGTGTTGCGATATATTAAGAAGTAGTAGGAGTGTGCGAGAGAGCTCAGATTATGATGTGTCTTAGTCTGTGCTGCGCTGTGCACTTGCGATTGCCAGTTATGTGTGTGGTAATTATGTTCCCATGATAGCCGAGTGAGGAGACGCTGGGGTTTGCGCTGTGCGTGTGGTGTGTCGCTGGGTGTTTCTGCTCTCTGTGGGTGTTTGCGTGCGCGGCTGCCGTGGTGCTGGCGATGTTTGTGTGCGAGTTGATGGGTTTTTGGGTGTTCCTTGCACTTTCCGAGCCGTTTGTTGGTGTGTTAAGGGCCTGTCTCGCGTGTGTCGGTCGGAGGGATTGCGGTCGAGGCTGTCCTGTGAGGCGGTGTGTGGGTGGGCTGTTGTGCTGGTTTGGCGGTTTGTTTGTGTGGTTGGTTGTTGCTGTGGTGGCTTGGTGGGGTTTTGGGTTGTGGGGCGTTTGTATGTGTGTGGTGTTTTGTTGGTAGTTTGGTCCAAGGTTGGCAGGATAGTAAAATAAGGTAAGTGTAAGTATATTTAGGGTTTATGGGGTTGTTTATAATTGGGGAATAAGGATATATATATATATGATTTTGAGTAAGTGATTATATGGTGAGGGATTGGTATTGAGTGGGTGAGTGGTGTTGTGTAGTAGTTGTATAGGTTGGTGAGTGTTGTGGGGGGTGTTTGTGGTATGGGTGTGTTTAGTTGATTATCTGTTGAGGTAGTTGAGGTATGTGGTGTGATGATTTTGTTATATGTTATTAGGGTGGGGTGTTAGTGTGGTGTGTGGGTGTGGAGGTTTATTATATGTAGTGTGGATTGGTTTGTTTTGTATATTTTATGTGTGTTGTATTGTAGTTTAGTGAGGGTGTGTTTAATATAGTGAGGGGTGATGTTGTAGTATGTAGTGTTGGTGTGTATGATTGTGTTAGTGGGGTGATGGTAGTGAGTTGTTGGGGGGTTATTGTAGTGTAGTAATAGGGGCTGTGTTGTTGTGAGGTGAGTTAGATTGAGTGTTTTGTGGAGTTTAGTTTTATGGTTAGTTTGTTTTATTTGTATGGTTGAGTGTTCCTTGGTTGGCGCTTGGGTGATCGCTGCTTGATAGTGGGGGAGGTGGCTAGGTGTCTAATTGCCAGAAGCGCTCGCAGCTCGCTCTCATGCTCGTCTGTGAGCGCACATTGTGTGTCGTCCTCCGAGTTGAGGAATGGTGATTTTGTTTATGGTGGTATGTTGCTATGGTGATTGGGTGTTGTTGGAGGGTGTGATTGCGTATTTGCTTCAGGGAGGTGAGGTCGTAGTTCGACAGGTTTCTGGCTGTGTCCAGTCCCTGATCTTGTTACTTAGTATGTGGGATGTGATTGTGGTTGTTGTAGGTTGGAGGATCTATGTTTAGTATTTGCGTTTGATTTAGGTGGGTTGGGTGAGTGGGCGTTGTGGCAGGTGCTATGGTTATTTATTCTGTGGGTTGTGTAGGGGTTGGGTGTATGTGTTGTGGATTGCTTGGTGAAATGAGTGTGGGAGAGGGAGAGTTTTGTCGTGGTTTGTTCTCGTGTGACCGTGGTTTTGTTTGGTGAGGGGGAGGTATTTCCGGGGTTTTGTGGTGATGTAAGGTGGGGTTTTGTGTGGATGAGGTTGTATTTGAGGTTTTTGAGAGAGGGTGTAGTTGAGTTGGTGTGTAGGTGTTCGGTGTTGGTGTGAGATATTTGGTTATGCTGTGTGGATAGGATGTGAAGGTGAATTATGTGACTTTTGGTGTAGAAGTTGAAGTGTTTGATGTTGTGGTGTATTGTGGGAGTGTGTGGTGATGAGATTTTCAGTAGGATTAGAGTGGGTGGCTTGGTCGGTTAGAGGGGGGGGATTTCAAGCGATGTTTTGTGTTTCATGAAAGAGTATTTAATGACAGGGGTGTGAGGGTCGAAAGTCTTGGTATAGAAATTGGGATTCCCTATTCGATGATCAAGATGGTTAGAATTGGTAAGGATTTTTGTTTCTTCGATGCAGATGTGAATAGGGTGGTTTTCAGGCACCAAGTTATTGAACATAGGGGCAGGTTTATTTTGGGTTTGTATGTGTATTGTTGGTTATTCCTTGTATTGTGTGGGTGGGAATGGTTAGTGGGTGGTGTGTACGCTAGATCTGTTTGAATTTGTTTGGTGGGTGGTGTGGGTGTTTGGTGGGTTCCGTTAGTTGTAGTGTGTTTGCATGTTTTTTCGTTTGTGGAGTTAGAGGTGTTGTGAGATAGGTTTTTGTTGGAGCGTAGATGTTGTGTGGATGTTTGTTCATTGGCTGAGGGTTTTTGTGTTGTTGGGTGATAGGGGTTGAGTAGTAGTTGTCATAAGTTTTGTCCCTGTTGTGTCGGTGGTTTATAGGAGTGTTTTGATGTTGTGTGTTAAATGTGATAGTGAGGTTGCGGAAGGTTATTCTGAGTATTTGGAGTTTTTGTTGTTAGGGAGTGATGGAGTTGTTGTAGTTCTTGTGGGGGAGGGTGATGATTGGTGTCTATCATGGTGATTAATAGTAATAGATGATTTCTTCTGGCAGACTGGACGATATATCTTAGGGGTTTTGTGTCTGGATGTTTCAGCCAATCTTCCAGGTGATTTATGTAAGTCTGAGTGAGGATCGTTGTAGCAGTGGGTAGTGAGGGGTCCGATATGGTTATAATTAAGTCGTCTCTGCATAGGTAATGGCCTGTTCGTGTGGTATGTGTTATTGGGTATAGTCTGTTTCTGGGACTGATGGGGATCGGTGCGCTTCGTGTGCTGTTGCTGCTGATCGTGGGTGCCGATTAGGTTGTCATATATAGTTAAAGTCGTGTCTGCATAGGTGTAGTAGTTATGTTTGAGTGGTATTGTGGGAATATTGTGGGGGTAGGGATATCAGCAGTAAAATAGGTTGAACAGAAATGGGGGTGACTAGGGATGCGTGCCTCTTTGAGGCGTTCCGATGTGTTCTGGTGAACTTCAGCGTCTGGTTTGTTTGTGAGGTCTTGGTGTTTGGGTCTTGATGTAGTTCGGGTTTGTTTGGTTGGGTGGATCTGTGCGTTCTCGTGTTATGTTTGTTGAATATTTATGGTTAGAGTAGATGTGCTGGATGTGGTGTTTTGCCGGGGGTGGCTGCTGGGGTGCGATTGGCTAGGGGTATGGTGAGGGTTCGTCGCGGTAAGCGCGGTGTGATTGGTGTAGTTGTTTGTGTGGTTGTTATAAGTCTTGTGATGGATGAGTCTGCTAGGCTAAGTTAGGGGATATGTTCGTGTGTGGAGGTTGTGGTGGTGTTGTTTGTATGTTCCAGTACGCATGTTGGTTGTGTGGAGTTTGTAGTTTAGATCTTGGGTTGAGGTTGAGTTATGAGAAGTTTGGTGTTGTGATAAGCTGTGTTGATGGGTTTGGGGTGTTGAGTGTGTTGATGGTGGTTTGTTTTTGAATATTGTTTGTGAGTATTGTCTGGTTCTGTGCCCGGATGATGGGTTTTTGTCAGTGGGGTATGAGTGTGAAGGGATAGTGGTGCGTGTTGGTAGTGAATGAAGGGTGTGGTGAGTATTTGGGATTTTGGTTCTTAGGTTGTGATTTAGGTATGGAGTGGCTTTGATTTTGGTGTCCAGTGGGTGGGGGATGGATGTATGTGTGTGGTAGGTGTGAGAGGCTGAGTGAGTGTTTAGTTTGGGAGAAGATAATCAGATTGATGAATGATAGTTGTGGTAGGTCTTGTCCAGAGGATGTTTGTTGTTTGATTATGTAAAGGTTGGTAGATGTGTGTGCGTATTATAGTTTCCGGGTGGGTGGGTTCAGGTGTGGGAGTGTGGGTTTTGTGGTTGGTTGTTGTTTTTAGTGTGTGGTTGATTATAAGTTGGTATTGTGGTGATGTTCGTTGTGTGTGTTTGGTTTGAGTGTGGTTGGGGGGTTCTGGGGTGTTGGTAGGGCGTGCAGTTTGTGAGTTGGGGTTTGTAGTGTGTGTGCGTGTATTATTGAGGTCGACGCGCGTGTTTGTCGGATCAAGGTGTGGGTGGTTTTTGAAGAATAAGCAGAAAAAGGGAATTGTTAAAAATGAAAAAGAACAAAAACAACAGACCCCAAATAGGAAAAAAACAGATAAATAAATAAATCGAGGAAATTAAAACATAATTGTGCTCAGCAATGTCGAATTTCAAAAACAACAAATTTTTTTTTTTTTTTTTTTATTTTTTTTGTATATTTTTTAAAAATTAAAAAATATATTTCCTGTTTTTTTTTTTTTAATGAACCATCTCTGCATATTTCAAGGTTTGAAGTTATTTTGGAAAAAATGTAAGAAGTTGATACGAAAAAGTAAAAAATTAGGTTTCTGAAAAATGAAAATACCGAAACAATGATTACAGACACAGAAAAACACCTGAATATGACGTTTTAGAGGTAAA
Organism: Trachelipus rathkii; assembly: GCA_015478945.1. Lineage (NCBI taxonomy): Eukaryota > Metazoa > Arthropoda > Malacostraca > Isopoda > Trachelipodidae > Trachelipus > Trachelipus rathkii. Next base: position 13,950 of record JABUQX010068954.1, read on the forward strand.
AAAAAAAAAAGCTGCGGTTTTCTTATTTCCTAATCAAAATTGTCTGAAAATTAAGAATTTTATGTCCATTTTTAGGTGGAGCTAAAATGGGGGTTCCAAAATCCCCAATATTTACACTTTCCCTTAAGCCATGAATTTTTATTAAATAATTTCTCAAATTTTATACCCATAATTTCATACTATAAATGTACAATATAACATTTGTGGTACCACAGTTTACTTGGGTTAATGTCTATGAGCTCAACTTTAATTTGTTTAGGTAAATTTTACATGCAGGTTGTACTACTGTACCTGGGTACTTTATTTGAGCCACCTTTTCAGTCAATGTTGATGGAAGAATAAGCATAAAAAAACAACTGGAAAATGAAAAAAAACAAAAACAACAGACCCCAAATAGGAAAAAAAACAGATAAATAAATAAATCGAGAAAATTTGTACTTAATTAATCTCTTTAAACTAAATAAGCAGTTATGAAATTTTTATCCATAAAAAAATCTAATCACAATTGATATAAAACTTTGAAATTTGACATTTATAAAGCAAAGAATAAAAAATATATAATTTATTACCTGGACAGGAGTTAGTGTCCAGTTTTCTTAACAGTGATAAGTCTATTAACAAGCAACAAAAAAAAAAAAAAAAATAAAAAAATAAAAAAAATAAACATGAAACTGTCAAAATCAAGAAACAAAAATATTTTGGCAAAGATTGAAACAAATGAAACTGCAAAAACATTAGAAACAAACCATAGAGCATTCATGTTAAAATAATAATAATAATAATAATAATAATAATAATAATAATAATAATAATAATAATAATAATAATAATAAAAATATGAGAAATTAACATAAAATACATTACCGTTACTAACTTGCTAGTAACATTTTATTACAAAACTGCACACTGTAGATCTACATGCACTTGCATATACATACAAAATAATACCATATATGAATACACATGCAGAAATGTTATGATTTAATGAACAATTAATAGTTTCGTAAAATTTAATCTTTATTTTTAACATAACATTTTGTTTGTAGAGGAA
>JABUQX010068954.1:20000-23567 GCA_015478945.1 Trachelipus rathkii
AAGTAATACATTTTTCGAACACAAGAGTACCCACAAATATATGGGAGATGGTGTAGGTAGAGATTGTATCAAGGTAAAAGGTATGATTGATTATGATTGATTATGTGTTGGTGAAGAAGTAATTGTTAAAGTATGTGATGGATGTTAAATCAATTAGGGGGTATGGGAATGTCAAATCATTATGTTGTTTTATTTAAAATTAAGTTAGTGGGGCTTAGATGGAAAGGAAAGAAAAAAAAGGAAGGAAGTGGGAAGAAGTCGGGAAGGAAAATTTCCGCTATTACGATCCATCGCTTTGACAAAGTTTATCATCAAATCAAGGAAGGCACAGTTAATGCGAGTTTTACAAGAGGCTGAATGATAAATTTTTATTTCAGATGTTTGTGTGTTTTTCTTCGATTGCTGCTTTTTTATTTTTTTATTAAGTGGTTTTTCCTGTCCAAACTATTTCACATACACAAATCTAGCCGAACTATGTTTACCCAAAGTTCTAGTACAAGATCTATTGACAGATTTCCACAAATTTTCATATTGTCAAACAATTCTTTCATAAGAAAAGGATTTCTGTAGATTCGTCAAATTTCCATTATGAAGGAAGATCGCTTTCAATCTTTTTTTTGAAGAATCTATAAAGTTACCATTCTTATAGTTCAACTCTGTAATAAGCTGCACTATGCAAAATTTCTTATTTAGATTGACTCCTGGTGGCTTTACTTCGTCTCTCTCTCTCTCTCTCTCTCTCTCTCTCTCTCTCTCTCTCTCTCTCTCTCTCTCTCTCTCTCTCTCTCTCTCTCTCTCTCTCTCTCTTTTTTTCTCTCCCTCTTTAATCTTTTTCATTTGCTTAACAAAATCTTTGTTTCGCGATATCTCACATTTGATAAATACCAGCTGGCAAACTTAATGTTATACCCGACTATCTAAGTCGCAATCCACCTCCACTTCCCATCCCACAGCAACCCCCACACCCCCTACCCCAGCTCCACCGCAACTTACATACCAATTTGCTACTTACCTCGCACCCCCACATAAATCATTTCTCCTTACACCCGAAATCTTTGCAACAGAACAAGCAACTTACCCTCGTTTGGGACCCCTCTAAAAACGCATTGAACTTTTCAAATCTGTCCCGACACCACCTCAATACCCTCCATCTTTACATGTCATTATACAAGAAGTTTTATGCTATAAAGCTTCCACTGTCCGACATTTACTCGAACTACCCGACTCTATGATGCACCTAGTTATCGAACACAACTATTCCACTTTAGCTTCAGGGCATTGTGGCTCTGAAAGAACACAACACCGCCCGCAAGAACGATACACCTTCCTCAAATTACATTCGCGCATTAAAGAAAAGAGCCAATGGTACAGTCTCCAAACTCGCTCACGTAAAAGTGTATCCTCTAGGAATCGAACCATTTTCAAGGGTACACTGCAACATTCTAGGTCCTCTTTCGCTCGGTCATGTTTCACAATCTAAATACATACTCATTTTTAAAGAGCAACTCCCAAGATATGTCGAATTAGTGTCACTTAAACAGCACACTTCCAAAGATATTGAACAAGCGCTTCTTGAACGTGTAATTATGAGGCATAACACACCAGAAATATTAATATCTGACTTAGTCCCAGAATTCAGATCATTATTCTTTAAACAACTTCGTTCGCAGTGGAGAATAAAAGCACTTAACATAGTTGTTAGGCACCCCAGTCAAATGGCATATGTGAGCGCGAGGCGCAAAAGGCGCTAACTTTCTCCGACATTTTGTCAACACAAATCGCAATTACTAGAGTAAATTTCTACCTTTCGCCCAAATCTCTATAAACAACAGATTGAATTCTTCTATTGTCACCACACCACATCTCCTACACCACTATAACAAAAGACTACCTTGGCACCTACCTAATTACAAGTCTCATTTCAAAACTTCCAACACCACCCCAACAAACATTAACGATTATACATTGATGAATTAGCAGAAAGAGCAAACATGACCAGAGACGTTGCTCGTCAACTTTATTAGATTCTACACAAAAACAAATAAATGCACAACACAAGCAAGCTTTATTAAAACACATATTGGCAACAATGTTTACATATTTGACACTTAGAAACCTCATCAATCTCCAAAATTATTTCCAAAATGGGCTTGCCCATTTCTAGTTAAACGCCCTCTCTCTCTCTCTCTCTCTCTCTCTCTCTCTCTCTCTCTCTCTCTCTCTCTCTCTCTCTCTCTCTCTCTCTCTCTCTCTCTCTCTCTCTCTCTCTCTCTCTCTTTCTCTCTCTCTCTCTCAATAAACTCCTACTTCAATGCATAGACACTTCGAAAGAATTCATAGTACATACAGACAATGTTAAAATCTCTCACAGCCTTCCTCCCACAGTACTTCCACAATCACCTCACCCGAACCAACCACGCATTTAACCAAGCCTCCCTCTATACCTAACACCCTTTCACAACATCGTCCACCACAACAAGCTATTTTACTTCATCCTCCCCATTTTTCTCCTTCACCCCCTACACCAATTTCTAATCCCCAACTCCTTTCAATGAAATTACTCAGTCAGATGAAACAACTTCAACCCCATCACCCCACCACAACAACCACAAATAACTTTTATTTCCCCATCCCCCTACAGCTACCCCCTCCTCGGAAACAATCACAAGAGGAAACCAAACACGACTCCTTCCTCCTAAACAACTTATTCTTCGGGGTACAGATCTCTCCTTTTTCTCTCTCCAAACCTCCTTCTCCACTCCCACCTCTATCCTCTGACTCTCCACACCCTTTACCGCCAAAAACACATTCCTCTTCCACTTCCTTTCAAACAAATTTCCTCAGCGCGGAGAACAATTTATATCAATATGAAAAACAAAACATAAATAAGCATTATTTTAACAACTATAAGACTTATTTATGTTATCATATTGCCCATCTAAAAATTAGAAATACCCCAAGTCATCCTCCTCTTCTGTTTTCCTTTCTCCTTACAGAAACATGAAAATTATCAGATTACAACTGTTTCATTTTTATATGGACTATAATCAGGGAAACACAAGTAAATAGGGCAAATCGAAACTATTCCCTGGGTTTATTGCTCGAAACATTGGAAGAACAGCATTTATACAAGGATTTGTAGATATAAGACTGAACATGCTGTGACCAACATCGTTAAATGGGGAAATTCAAGGATTATATTGCCATAACAACGAATTATTAAAATTCCACATACCTTATTTACAAACAAGATATATATACCCAGGTTTCATAACATCCAAATAAATTCCACTCCACATACTCCTGCACAATTAAAATATATAAAGGAGCACTTAAAGATAAAACGGTTAAACTAGGAGAATTAATTGAAAACCCCTGGATATTATCACACACAACCCACTCAAACAGTAGAAATAAACGAGGTTTGTTCAATCTGGGTGGTAAAATTTTAAAAACACTTTTCGGCACCGCCACTTCCGAAGATCTGGAAACCAGATTAAAAAAGGTAAATTTAATGTTAGAGTCAGGGTTTAATTCAGAAACAGCCATTACCAGGTTAAACGCACA
>JABUQX010068955.1:0-10000 GCA_015478945.1 Trachelipus rathkii
TATATATATATATATATATATATATAGTATATATATATAATATATATATATATATATATATATATATATATATATATATATATATAATATATTATTATATATATATATATATATATATATTATATATATATATGATATATATATATTTTTTTACGGTTATCACCACCGCTCACGGGCAATTCCACCTATTCAAGGAGGGGGTGTTATATATATATAAAACAGAAATAAAACTAACAACAAATATTACGCAGATGAGCACAGACGCGGGCTTTTAAAGTGAGGGAGATTAAATTGAGTTAGGGAAAACACAGAAGATGGTGAAAGAGAATCCACAGAAACAGAGGGTAGGCAGGAAAAGAAGCGACGGCACCGCAGCGAACTAATAAGTCTTGGGAGTTGCTGATATCAACACAAAAACTCATGTGCCCGACCAACAGCCACCCCTTAGTCTTGTGCTACGACCACGGTGCCGTCTATCCTTAAAGTGTTGTGTGCACTGCTGAGTATGGAAAGTTCCCCGAGCACTTTGCCGCTACCGGTACCTTATAGAAAAAGAGATTATTAAAGCACCAACCATTCGCGCCCGCAAAAAGAGGGTCAACTGTGAACTAGAAAAGAAACGAGGTTATGGACAGTTGATAAGTACTTGTGTGCCTTTTTGACTCGACTCCTATCCAAAAGCCGGGATCTCTCTCTGCCACTGTTCAACAAGATACTCTATGCCGTGAAAACCTTAGCCCCCCCAGATATTAACCAGCTACTCCATACAAGGGCGGGGATTTGAGAGGACCCTTCGAGTACTATAACTAGTAGCAGGTAACTGTAAGAGCGAAAAAAAGTAATGGTTCTTCGCATGTCTAAACAGAAACTCCCAGCCTTCCTTGAGGCCTGCCCTTAGCAATCCACCCGTTGTGATAGTGAGCTGGTTCCAATCGACTATTGTGTGTTTATGTTAAGTAAGGCAGGATGTTTTATCATTGTCGACAGGAGAGCACGAGAGAACCGATATTTTTCGAAAGAGATAGGAAAAGTTAGAAGCGTGTCTGTAGAGAGGAATTTCGGTAGAAGGAGCTTTTTTAAAAGAATTGAATTTCACAGGTTTTCAGACGACCCCCACCCGGGAAATTTCGTATCCAGATCAGCGAGGAATAAAATCTGAAATATTAGACGAGAGGCAATTCTAGAAGTAAAGAAGGAGCAGAAAATTGAAAATGAGTTGGAAGAATGAAGGTCGAGTCATTCGGCATATGAGTGAATAGAGGTTAGAAGTGCAGGTGAGAAGATCATTAATTTAAAGTAGGAATAAAGTAAGTAGGAAGATAAGACAGAAACCTCTGAGGAACACCACTATTGACAGAAAAGGAAAGAAGAAGGTCCCCCATCAGCAACAGCCGATATTGAGCGATTATAAAGAAAGCTAGACATAAGTAAGCAAAGAAGGAGGAAAACCAAAGGAGGCGGGGAGCTTGGAGAGCAGTGACGCGTGCCATTACCCGGGTCAAATGCTTTGGGATTTATGCTCAAGCGCCACGCACGCAAGGTCGTTCTCCCCGTAGTTCCTAAGTGGGGCGGGGAAAACACAATTATAAATAGTAGATAAAGAAAAGTATATCGCCCAGTAGACCTCACGCCGAAGCCCGACTGTGGCGATCGGAAAGAAGTGAAAGAGATTTCCAGATGATCTAAGGAAATGAGATTTGAGAAGAGTTTCAAAGATCTAATTAGAATAACAAGTAAGAGCTTATAAGGGCGATATTAGAAGGCATCAGAGCGGCTCCTTTTTCGGAAATTAGTTGCGAACTATGTGCGCTGCTTCCAAACATCTGCAGGAAAGTGGGGGAAAGCTGCTGATTTAGTATTGAGACATAGAGAAATAATTTGAACGAGGGGCGGGAATAGCACGCAAAGCACACTCCTCCAAAACTCGGGGAGAATGCCCATCCGGGCCCACCCCGCCTTTCCTAACGTTCGTAGATTTCAGGAGCCCCTGCACCCGATTCGAATGTGAATCACAGGCAAAGGCACTAGCGAACACCTGAGAGGAGAAGAAGGGACAGGGAGATGAATGCCGAGAATCGTCCAGGGTGAGTAGAGGAAAATAGAGAAGGCGAAGAGATTGGCCGTTTTCAGTTTGGAGAATTGAGCAACAGAACCATCAGAGCGAAAAGAGGAGGAAAGGATGAAAAATTTTACAGAAGTGTTTAGAGATGTTTTTGGCAAGATGGACCCAGAAAATTTGTCAGTAGTGAGAAACCAAGGAGGTTAGCGCCACTTTTTTCGTTTTGATGAAAGCCCGCTTTTGCTCGTCGAGAGTATCCTTGCAACGATTTCTAGCAGAATGAAAAATTAGTGCCAAGAGTGGATAGGAAGGGGAGAACGAGGAATTTTCCGACTCCCCGATACCCACTGTCTCTAGCCTGTGATGGCCAGAGAGAACAAGCACATTCGAACCATGGATTATGAGGAGGAAGAAGAAAAGATTTAGTCGAAGAAGGGAATTAAACCTACTTCATCCCATCAACGATTGTACAAGTCCCACCTATGCGTCCAGAAGTTGAAGCTGTCACCAGAAGACAACAGCAGTCACTCCAATTATAGTTAGCCCGTAGAAGCGCAACGCAGGCCCCCAATCGGCGTACGATCAAAGTTGCCATGAAAAAAACGCGTTAGGCAGGTGGAAGCTGTGTGGAGAGGAAAGTCATTATTAAAATAAATGAGATATAAGGTTGTAGGTCAGATTTAACCAATATCGGACGCGAAAGTGGTCTTGATTTATAGATGAGAGGACTAGTGCTGAAACAGTAGGTCAAGTGTGTTCAAGAATTGGTTTGGGACGATCCTGAGAATGGTGTGTGGGGGTTCTTTAATAGTGCCCTCCAGATCGTTGGGAATGCCTAAATGATTCGGCCTCCTCCCCACCTAAATCAGTATTGGTGAGGAACCCAACCATTCAGTGTTTGTGTCACACTTGAAATCCGCCTAAATAGGAGGACCTCAGGTTATGAGATAGGAAGATGTAACAGTCTCTAGAAGAGAAAGTAGTAAGGTATTTCAAAAAAAGATGCGGTGGAAAAATGCTGTTCTGTTAGGAAGGTAGAGAAACAGTAAGTAGGCAGGAGCGCACAAAGATTATAGTAGCGGTTAGAAGGAAAGAAAGATTTTTTAAGACCACAGAACATCGAATGGAGGCAGATTGTCGCAGATTCTCGAGACGTGTTACAGGAGGGTTTATGTTAACATAGGCAAATACTCCACCCTTTAGACGGAAATTATGAAATAAAGTTATAGTTGGACATATTTTAAACGAGGGTTAGAGGATTTGATTCCTAGCCATTCCTGGGCGTCTTCAGACAGGAGCAAAAAGCGTTAGGGATTAGAGGTTAGAGAGGTGGTATTTCACGATGCAGAGTTAGATTGCAAACCACGGATGTTAGCAAAGTCGATAGAAAGCCCGCGCCGGTGCAAATCTGCCATACTTTGCAATGCACACACAAAAAAAAACCACAAAAAAACAGACAAAAACAAAAGACAAAAAAAAAAACAAAAAACAAAAAAAAAACAAACAACAAAAAATCAGTTTAAAATTATTCACACACTAAAACCTAAAATTTTAAAACTGTAAAACCCTATTTAGAAGCCTAAAATTTTGTAAATTTTTACCAGTTTAAAAAATATTGGGGTTTTTTTTTTTAAAAAAAAAAATATGATATAAAAATCTTTAAAAGTTTACAATACTAACGCTCTCTTGCACCCCTACAAATTCACGAATTAAAAAAGTTAAAATAAAATTGATTTAACATAAAAACCTAAATTTAAAAGTTAAAGTGACAAAATAAATTTAAAAATCAAATTTTTTTTAGAACACTGTGAAGACGAAATTGCAAATTCATATAAACAGGAAACATTGCACATAAATCACAAGCACTTAAAAAAAAAAAAAAAAAAAAAAAAAAAAAAGTTAAACTAGGACTTATCTTTTAAAAACAACCTCGTACGTAAGGAAAGCGTTTACCAGAAACGGATAAAATGGTATGGATGCAATAAAATTTAATAATCTTCTTGAGGATACAATCGCAAAAAAAGTATTTTGAAAAACATACACACTTTCAATTAAACACAGCACTACATAAACACAATAAAAAAAAGGAAATAATTAGTTCACTGACAGCACATTCAAGCACGTCTTCACACCACGAAACCTACACACACTATCTATATACTATATATATATATATATATATATATCATATATATATATATATATATATATAATATATATATATATATATATATATATATATATATATATATATATATAATATATATATATATCAAATATATACATATATGTTATATTTAAATATATATAGTATATTATATATATATAATTAAATATATATTATATAAATATATAATATATATATATATATATATAAGTATAATATATATATATATATAGATATATATATTATATATATTATATATATATATAGTATATGCCTACCACTTAACCTCTCATTTTTTGGCGAAGCCTCTATGAATCGGTATTGGACACATTGGACATGAGCAGGAATAAAAGAAGAGGGAAGAGTGATTGGATGCATTTAAGAAAGTGGGTAAAATCTTTGATTTTGCTTGCTGTGGCTGAAACAAAAAAATTTAAAAGGAAGTGGTGAGAACAAAGGGTGTGGTGTGAGTGTGTGTGTGTGCTGGAGTGGAAAGGAAAAAGAGGGGGAGAGAAAGAGGTTGCGATTCTGATGAGTCACAGTGGCACAAAGAGCTATGTGTAGATTTTGTTGCCGTAGTTGGGTAAAATTATCTAATGGGTTAAAATTTAAATTGAAAAAGCAAGGTTATGTTTGGTTGTAACATATGCGTCGATCGTGAGGATTGATGCTTGAAGAGAGTGTAAGTTTTGATTGCGGATAGATCTGAATGATTTGTGTGATAAGGTGAAAGGAGGCTTCAGATTGATTGTTGTTGGAAGACTTAATAGTTTGAATAGAGTGATCCGATGAAATCGATGGAAAACAGGTGGTGACCTTTGCGGGTGACAGGAGAAATTGTGAGAATGGTTAGGAAGTGTGATTGATTTCTAGAGAGGAGAGAGGTATATTTGTGGTAAGTAATACTTTCTTCAAACACAAGAGTATCATAAATAAGAATTGAGCTGCGTGTTAGTTAGAGATGGTTTACTGAAGTGAAAAGTTACGAATGAATTTGTGTGTCGTGAAGAAGATGTTTAAGTATGTTATGTATGCTAAATCATTATGTTGCTTTATGTAAGATTAAGTTAGTGGGGGGCTTGGATGGAGAAGAACGAGATAAGGAAGAAAGTAGGAAAAATTTAAGAGTGAGAAGTGAATTTAATTGAAATAAGTAAATAAAGAAGATTATTAAGAGCGTTTGCCAATAAATCAGTTGAATTGTGAACAACAATTTGAAACTAAACAAATCTGCGACACAAATGAGGAAAGCTTTTTTGATAGTTGGCAAGAAAAGTGCAAGGAAAAAGTATCTGCGTTTGTGCCAAAGTTGGAAAGTAGAATTTGTCAACGCGTGAGTTTGGTGTGGAAATGAAGAGGCTGCAAAACAAAGGCAGTTAAATGTAGAAAAGAATGCGAGGTTGAATGTGCTAAAACCCAATAATGAGGTATCAAAAGAAAGTTGTCTGGAATTATATTAAGAGAAAAAATGTAAAACTAAAAAGAATTGGCATGGTAGGGTGAAAATTGAATAATTTTAATTTGAACAGTTTTGGAAGGAGAGTTAATGAACTGCGGACTTACAAGGGTATAGGAGAGCTCTGTTTGGAAGGAAGCGCGGAACAGTAAATATGAGAGTAGTTTAAGGGGAATCTGCACAAAATAATGAATAGGATGGTGCTCTCCCGAAACTTTGATGAAGTGGATTGCTGGGAGAGTGTGTGAGGGAAACACTTTCGAAAATCTCAAAACATTGGAAGAATGAAGAAGTGAAAGTGAGTGTTATGAGAGTACTCATGCTCTGTCCTGTGGGATCGATGATGCACTATAAGAAATAGGGTAATTGGTGGGAATGAGTCGCGTAATTTGTAAGATGTTAATGGGCTGTATTAGTGGAGTAAGTTGAAGAATGAAAAAACTGATGTTAGAAATATAGATGGAATTATAGGGGTGAATTGAATCAAGAATATGGGAGGAACGACAGGATGGTGATTAAATGAATTTGGAAGTTGAGAAGTTAGTTGTAGTAACAACAGCACGTTTATTTAGTGGTTATATTCACGAGGGATTAGGAAGAGAGGCAGTTAATTAGTTTACCCTTATAAAAGGTAAGAGGGATTAAAGGGGAGCGTAGGAAACTTATAAGGGAATATAGTTTATTGAGTGTTGTTATGGGAAGATATATGCTGGTTATTTTGGTTGATTTAGACATGTGCGTCGAGTGATTGAGAGGACTGCGTTGCGCCGAAGAACAAAAGTACATTTAGAAGTGGATTAGAGGATGTGTAGATTCAAATTTTTTACATTTGAAATTAAATAATCACGAAAAAAAAAAATTGAGAAAAAAAAAGAAGATGAAAAAAAGAAAGGATAAATTGTTGTTAAGGTTTATGGACTTGATGTAACAGGCGCATGAACAGGAAAATAAAGGGAAGCTCGTGGCAGGCTGAAAGTGAGATAGCTGTGGTGGTAGACTTCTGAAATCGAGCTTCAAAAAATATGTTTGCCGATAGTGATGCTTGTGTAAGAATAAATAAATGAAGTTGAAAGTGATTGATTTAATATATTAATAGCATGAAGTCGAGATGTTGTTATGTCTCCTTGGTTATTTAATTTGTATATGGTGGGTGGGTTTATGAAAGGAATTAGAGGTATGAGAGATGACAGGGGGAAAGGGTTAGTTAGAATGATGAACAATTGAAGAGTTAAGATGGAGGGGGCCTGCTTAGCTTCGTACGCGGATGTATTTTGGTTTGTGTGTCTTGCGAATCGAAGAGTTGAAAGAATTGGTAGAGATGTTTGGCACTAGTGTTGTAGCAAGGAGGAGATTTTATTAGTACATGTATATAAGAGCTAAAGATTATGTACTTGGGTGAGTAAGCAGAGTCAGCTGTGTGAGTCATGTTAGATGCAGTTGAACAAGCAATTGGAGCAAAATATTCTGAGTTTTAAATTTTTAGGATATTAATGTTGGTAAGAACAAGGAAAACGTGATGATGCATAGGTTTAGTAGGAAAGTTGTTAATGCGTAGAAAGGTTGAGCCTGGTACAAATTAAATACTTACATTTGGAGATTGTAAAGGGGGGGTAAACAGTCTTGAGTGCGCTATGCGTGTATCAGTGTTTGAATGAGCGGTTTATGCTTTACTTGTTGTTAATGGTATAGTTGTGATACTATGGTATGAAGTAAGAGGTATATGTCTAAGGTTCAATGTATTCAGATGGACAATTTAGATATGCGTGTCTTGGCCTAAAGACATGATTAAGAATTGATAAAATGATTAAGAATGCATTAAGAATTTGAGAGCCTGTGGTGTGAATAATTAATAGTGGTGGTAAATGACTGAGAATAAACCAGAAGTTACATTGAAAATGCGTTATCCATTTTTTAAAAATAAATGTGATGATGTGATCGAGAGGCGGATGTATAGTGTTGAGTGTGCTGAGAATCGATCGGCTGCGGAAACCGAAGTAAAAAAAGTGACCGACTTATTGTCAGTATAAGGAATTTCTGAAGGAAGGGGGGATTTAAGTATTGGCAGAGGCGAGAAGAAAGTGGACATAATAAGAATGAATGTGGGTTTGTGAGTGGGAAATTGGTTGTGGGCCAAAACTAGCTTTAGTGTGGATGAAACCCTACATTTGAAGTGATACCACAGTGTGAGTCCGCTGCAGTCCCGTGAAGCCCGTTAGAGACGTGGATATTTTTTTTCTAAAACTGCAACGAGAGTTTTCACATAAAATTCGTCATGTGACGGTGGAAAGCGAAGGGGGGGAGGCCTGCCTTCTTCTTTTCGAAGGTGCGTCATTTCTTCTACTACTCTCTTCGTTTTTCGGTAGGGAATAATTTCTTTTCTGCAACTCGGAGCTCCTGGCTCAAGGCTTGGCCGGAGTTTTTCTCCAGCCTTTTTAAAATTCTCGCGGCTCCGCCTGAAGACCCACTAGTCACCCCGGCTTTCTCAGTGCCGGGAGACCTATATTTTTAAAAGAGTTTTGAAAATTAAAAAGTTATTAAATTCATTGAAAGTAATAATGAGACATTTAATGAACATAAATTTTTATTTAGAGAAGGAACTGATTCATACAAAAAGTGCAAAAAAAATTATTTTAATATTTTTTTGTTGTAGTGTTAATATTAAGTTCAACTAAGTAACCCTAATTTAATTATAACTATAATTGGTAAAAGAACTTTTAAATTACATGCCATATCTGACCAAAAGACTAAAAAATTATGATATATATCCTTAATCTTTAAAGTTTATTAAGAGCTTTTAAAGTTTTTAACAAAACGTAACATTAACCAACTATATATATATATTATAATCATATATATATATATATAATATATATTATATATATATATAATATATATATATATATATATATATATATAATATATATATATATAATATATATATATTAATATATAAATAATATATATTATAAAGGGCATGCTTACCAAGCTTAGTTATCGATATTGTATTAGAGTATCCACAAAATATAATTTTTTTGAGAAACATATTTAAATTATATTTTGTAAACACAAAGTCATGCGAAAGGAAAGTTATTTAAATAGCTTATGCATGCTATGATTTAGTTAAACCATTCTCTTAAATATTAAAAATCGAATGCTTCTTAAATTATGATGAAGAAACAGCAGCTGATCAGCTAGTGGTGGAGAAAGACGATTCCTTTACTATGTAAATAAATATTTCCTGCCTTGGGCTAAACCATTCTCTCGCTTAAAATTAAATACACACTTGAAGGTTGGAGAGAGAAGAGATATTTCCTGAGCCTAATTAAGTAAAAGATTAGCAATTCAGAAAAAGATACTTTTTTCTTTTCTTTCCACCCATAACAGTTGAATCGCAGCAACATCGCGATTTTCATCCATAATTGGTGCACTTGCATGCAAAATATTTATCCACTAGTTAGAATTTGAATAGTATTTTCTACCTTCAGTTCCGCCTTTTTCTCTCACTGCCTGCTTCTACGGTTTGCCATTTTAAACTTTTCGCTTTGCATTTTTGATACACAGTTCCACTTTTGGTTTATGTATTTTTGTAATCTGTAATATTCTTCATTTTGTTTTTCTTCGTGGACATTTTTCTGTGTAGCATGTTTCATCAAAGCACTTCCAGAAAAATGAATGTTGTTTCCCTCTCAATAATCTGCCTCTTTCTCATGTTCAGCATTTCTTCATGGTGAATTCTGTAGAGACTGATCATCTTTGATCATCATTTGTTCATCAGAATCTGAACTGAATGTAATATTTTCTTTTTAGCTTTTATAAAAAGTTTACTTCTTCTTTGAGCCATAAATTTTATTATTATTCTGATCAATAAAATCAAAGGGCAGCTAATTTGTTTTGTGGAAATTTAGAACTGTTTGCAAGTTACATTAAAAGGTTTGTTCTCTTTAATTAATTGGTAATTTCAAAACGTTCAGAACAGAATTTATAAATTCATATCTTTCAATAGTTTACACGCCATTCCTTCCAAGTTTTTGCTAAATATATTTGTGCAATTGCAGCATTTAAAACTAACATCACCACACTAGCCTCTTTTAGTTAATTCTTTTTCACAAATGGTTGTAGTAAAATCTCAATTATATTCCCATTAGCTTACCAGTGATTTGCATTTAAGAGATATCTAGATTGTTTTTCGAATCTGAAGAATATATAGTATTGCAATTTTTTGCTCTATGATCTTTGCAGCATATATATGATTGAATTCCATTCTTGTTTTCCACATCTTAGGCATAAGCATGTGTAATTGGCCAAATTTGAGCATTTT
>JABUQX010068955.1:17500-22500 GCA_015478945.1 Trachelipus rathkii
TAATTAGAATATAATACATAAATATATATAGATAATAATAATAATAATAAATATTATAATAATATATAAATGAATATAAGTAAACATGCATAATGACCGAGCACCCGTGACTGGAGGATAACCTACGGCCGATCGAGAAGTCAGAACAACACACAACTCGAAATTATTATCTCGTGATAATATTTTTGCGATCAACCAATATATACATCATATAGACAAACCTTCGGGTATTAGTATCTGTTTGTCGAAATACTGATACCTCTTAATAATCAATCTCCCCCTAGCCTATTAATCTCTATTTTTACACATTGCGTAACAAAGGGCGTAGCGGCCTAAAGCTCTCGGGTGAACCACCTTAGGGGATAAGACAACAAAACGCTGTGAACAGAGTTTCACATAATAATAATATATACAAGTTTAAAGGCAATATCTCTGATCCAATTCATATCCGAAAAGAGGAATGGCAGTGACAGCAAACGGAAGATTAAAACTACATAAATGCGTCTCCAGACAGACAAATACTTTGAGCGGAAAGCTCTAGTTACATATACTCTCGAACTTTCATTTCAAACTATTTTAACATTTAAAAAATTATTTACTGGAAAATATTGGGACAAACTTAAAGTTTGCACTTTGACTTTCGATTTCTGATATATACGAAATATATATCGATCCGATATCTATTCGACATCGATATTATATATTATATATATATTAGTATATTATATTTAATATATATATATTATATTATAATTAATATTATTATATATATATATATATATATATATATATATATTAATAAATATTATATATATATATTATATAATATAATATAATGATCAGCCTCTAGGAAGAGCACATTCCATATCTCAAAACTACACAGTCCGGGAAAAGAATAAGGCTGAGAATGCTTGAATAATTTATAAAATTGAAAAAAAAAATTATTTAAAATAATTATATGAATATAATATATTCCTTTCTCCGTTTACTCAGTTAAATAATAGACTTTCTAATAAATTTGATTGCTTTTTTTTTTAACTAAAGAATTACCCCAAGGTATAGACCGCACGATGGCGGAGTCAGGGTCTCTCGCTTCCGGGAACTCGGGTTGAATATATTCCCCCCGCCGGGAAGGTTCCGGAACGCTCTTTGGTATTTGGGTGTCGCGGGTGCCTCCGCCTAACCCTACGGGTATGGAACCCTCACCTTAGTTTGTTTCGTCGTTGAAGCCCCTCACAATTGCCGTGTGTTGTAATACCTTTAACAAAATAATATAAATACTATTCCCCCGCCCCCCAAAAAAGCAATTTTAATGGGTTTTTTTATGAAATTTTTTTTTTTCATTTTGCTTAACATTTGACTTAACAAAATCTTCAAGGATTATCAAATGTATTCTTTTCCCTGTAGCTATTGTAGTTTTTGGATATGATTGTGCCTTACTAGAAGGTGGCGCATATATATATTATAATTAACAATTAAATTAACAATCTATAAACTGTGGTTCACTGACATCTAAATAGGTTATTACCCTTGAAACTGTTTCGTTATGTAAAAGAAAACTAATTAAAGAGTGGCATCAGTGTTAATAAACTCTAATTAGTTGAAAAAAAATATTTGGATATGATATACTTCGAGCCACAATGTTTAATAGTACAATAAAAATTAACTTTTTCCTATTTGGTAATTTCACATTCTTTGTGACACTTTCTACAAACCTTTTTATCTAGTATCAAAGTAAAATGTTGCAGCATTGCTAACACGATATAATATTCACACAAATTAGAATAAATCTTCAAATCATAATTTCAGAAAAATTGGACAAAATACCGCAACCTCTAAAACGTAAAAAACATATTTATGACCTTCAAAGTTTATATATTACAGTAGATATTTGAAAGTTCCAATAATACTCAATGAATATATATAAGTATATATATATTTATAATATAAACTATTATAGTACTATTATATATATATAATATATATATATATAATTATATATTAATATATATATATATATTATATAATATAATTATAATGTATATATAATATAATAATACATATATTAATATATTTAATATATATATTAATTATATAATTATTAATTATATTATTATATATATATATATATATATCATATATATATATTATATATATTTATATATTATAAATATATATATAATTATATAATAATATATATATATATATATATATATATATATAATATATATATATATATATGAATAATATTTCATCCCTTCTACGCTGGTACTATCCTTAGCACATATATCAACTCAATTTTTAAACATTAAATTCGATAATAGGTCAGAAAGAAACTTAATATACCCAATTTGTTGGTAAATATAATAATTATAAATTCGTTATTGGCTATTAGCGGTGGAAATTGTTCACATGTTACAAAAATAGATCCTACAATTATATAACTTTATATAAAGCTTTACTATTTTACTTAATTATACTTTATGCTTATCAGGGAATTTTTGATTAACAATTTTATTTAATATATACAAGCTGGCACTTTCAGGGTATTGCCATTTACAAGGATTTAAGCTCGATGAGAGAGAGAGAGAGAGAGAGAGAGAGAGAGAGAGAGAGAGAGAGAGAGAGAGAGAGAGAGAGAGAGAGAGAGAGAGAGAGAGAGAGAGAGAGAGAGAGAGAGAGAGAGAGAGAGAGAAATTGTTGGTAGCTCCAACTCCGGTCCCAACTCCGTCTCAATTTTTAGTTGTGTGGCTCCTGCTATTCCGACCTTATTATTAACCTTTTATTTAATTAGACTTTGAATTAATTAGTAAATTTATCAATATACTTTTATTTAACCTTTTAAAAATTAATTAACATTTTATTTAATTAATCTTTTAATTAGTTAGATTAACCTTTTAATTAATTAAATTTTTATTTAATTTAATTAATCTTTTAATTGACTTTACATTAATAATTTGACTTCATGAATCTGACTCCGTATCCCTGAATTTAATTGCCTGAAACAATTCAAAATAATGTTTGAAGTTTAAAAACTGTCAAACATAATAGTAGCAATTGCAGTTTTATGTCAACATATAATTAGACTCTAGGTTGAGAACAACTACCTATGAAAACTTACTTATTATTAAAATTACATAAAAAGATTTAAAAATAAATTTACATTTTATTTTATATATTTTAGCCATTACTAAGGGAGTAAATTTTCTCACAATATCATTAAAATAGTTAAAACTTAATGCAGTAAATAAAATATTTTATTTCTAAAATTTAAAAATCTTAATATTTGAATTTTTATCAATCTTTTCCAATTTGATAGAAGATCAATTGAGGAATGAAGACTGATTCAATAATGTTTACATTCCTGACGGATAATTTTGCTTTAAGTCCTGAACAAAAATCTCTTTTGCAGAACTAAATGCTCGAAAATAGTATATCAAACATCTCTAAGAGCATAATGAGGGGCTAAAATTATATTATTCACAAATCAAAAGGTTTACATTTTTTAATAATAATTTTGCTTCTAAGTATTGTACAAAATTTCCTATTTGTATAAATGAAGATTAAAAAAAAAAGGTTTCAAACTAATGTATTACAAGTTAAAAATTATATGAAATTATTTACAAATTAAAAGATACATTTTTTAATGATAATTTTATTTTAAAGGTAAAAACAAAATCCCTATTTGCAGATAGGCGGCTTCAAAAACAGTTTAATTAAATTCTTAAAATCTATATACATTATGCAGAGGTTTATTTTTTTATTTTTTTTTTTAAATTATGTTTAAATGTTTGATCATGTTCATTCATTCGTGCATTTATGAAGTCATCTTTTACGAGGTTTACTAATAAATCCTTATATTCTTACATTTCTATTTTTATTTAAAAAAAAAAAAAACATAATTAAACAATGATTTTAACATACAGGACCTTATACTGTCTTAACAAATTATGGTACCTCGATATTGAGGATCTATTATATTTATATTTTTTTTCAAACAAGGAAATATTTTCATCACATTTTAAACACAATGTCAACACAGCATTGACACTCTAAAAACACTTTAAATTTAATCTCTATTGGTTAGAAAGAGTCTCTCTCGTATAGTAAACGCATCAAACAAACTGGAAAATACCTTTGTATGTGCCTAAAAATAAGCTTACGATTGATATCCTATCAAATTAAAAGTCTCTAGAGAAATAAGGAGGTAAATTATAATTTTCTAGCATTATAAAAATGATGCTTAATATAAAATATATCTTCTTTGCTAACAGCCATTCCTAAGATCTCGAAAATATAATTTAAGTTTCCTTGCTGAGTGGCTTGATCTAATGAAATAACACCAGGTTGGGAAATAAAAAAGTTTATTAATGAGGACCCATCTTGAACTCGCAACAATTTTTCAATGTAACCCTTTTGATTATTAATAAATGACTTTATAAGAACCGTTCCATATTGACATTTTGGTGAGCCAGTTGATTTAGGTGTAGACTCCTTCACTATGTAAGCTTTACTCGATTAGGACAATGAACTGAAATAATTTACTACCAAATCTAAATTAATTTCTGTTGAATAACGTTCACATAGAGAGTCAGTTAGGAGGGTAAATATTTTTGAAACACTATTATCAGTATAAAAATAAATTTTAAGCACGTCATATATTTTATCAAAGACACAATGAAATCTCACTTCCTTTACTAAGTTAGTAATTATTTTTAAGGATGATGATTGAAAAAATTCACCAAATTCATTTTCATTTACTTGTAAAAGTAAGAACATCATAATATTATTTTTCAAAGGGTTGTCAACAATCCATTTAAGAGTTTCTTCTAAAATGGCTTTTCTTCTTACTAGTTTTGATATTTTATTAGTCCAAAGATACTCAACTGCGATTTCGTTATTACTATAAATAGCGAAGCAAAACAGTTCCTCATAGTAATCTGAATTTGTATCAGGTGGATTTATATGCAGTGTTTCTGGTATTGATGGGTGATTAATTT
>JABUQX010068955.1:30000-40000 GCA_015478945.1 Trachelipus rathkii
CACACTCGATATATATATATATATATATATAATATATTATATTTATATATACAGACTATATATATATATATATATATATATATATATATATATATATATATATATATATATATATATATATATATATATATATATATATAATTATATATATATATATATATATATATATATATATATATATAATATATATATAATATAATAATATATAATATATACTATATATATAATATATATAATATATATATATATATATATATCATATATAATATATATATTATATACATAATATATAATATAATATATATATATATATATATATATATATATAGGGCCTATATTGTAAAATCCATACTAAATAATAAATTTCCAGAGCTAACTCTGAAAATATTTTAATATCTTCAAAAATATATTTTAATAGAACTAGAATTAAAATTATTTTGTAGAAAAGTAAAATATTTTTCAAGTTTAATTAAAAAAGATTCTTTGAATTAAGGAATTTGGGAAGACTTAAATTATCATGACCTTTTAGGATTTAGTTTTATGTCTATCCAAATGAGTGAAATGACCAAGTGACTCAAATAATGACCCAATAACCATAATGAAATAACCCAGTAACCCAGTTTATGACCCAATGACTCAGATCTTAAAATTTATACTTGAAACTATTAACATGTTTTTTATATTTTGTTAAATACCAATAAATATTCCCTTTCAAATCTAAAAATGAAACTTGAAACTATATTTTATTTACATTTAAGTTAACATTACGGTTGATACCGTGGCTCAACGGTAGCGCTATTGAGTCACGAGGTATTAGGTCTGGGTTCGATCTCTCGTCCGGGTTCTAGGTAGCAATTACCTAGAGAAGTTCCGTTCTTTGAATATTACTATGTCCCTTAAGCGTGATATATATATATATATATATATATATAATATATATATATATATATATATATATATATATATATAATATATATATTACACTATATATATATATATATAATAAAAGAGATTATATATATATATATATATATATATATAATATATATATATATATATATATATATATATATATATATATAATATATATATAATATATTATATATATATATATATATATTCATATAATATATATAATATATATATATTATATATATATATATATTATATATGGGGCATCTATAAGTGCGTTGACTCCGTTAATATTTAGGTTAGTTAATTTAGGTTGTTTGGTTAGGTTAGGTAGGTAACCCAAAAATTTAATGTATTTACCCTAAATTATTTAAATAACGATACATTAATTATTGATTTTCGCTCCTGGAGTCAACCACTTATAAATAGCCTATATATAATAATTATATATATATATATATAATATATATATTATATATAATATAATATATTATATAATATAATATTATATATATATATATAATATATATATATATATTTATACATATATGGAAATATATGGCCTCTAATTGAATCTTTCGTCTGAGCGCAAAATTTAGTCCAAAACCGAATAATCGATAAATATTTATTAGTCATCCCCATACAGAGACCTATTCAAATAGTCATTTTTATAAACAAAGAAGTGGCGCCATTTTGAATTCTGATATCATTGAACCAAGTTCAGTTTGCTATTGGTGTGCAAATTTATATTTAAAGATTTATTTACCCGATTTTAAATATGAATTTATATGATCTATTCCATATTAGTGTTTCCATAACTAAAATTGGTAAAAATTTTAATTTCTACTGTAATAGTAACATATTTGAAGCACAAGACCGTTTTGAAGCTTTTTTGAAAGCTATTGCAAGGAGTTAGTTACCTTTAAACAGTGAGTATTTTGGCCATTTTGGTTTCTTATATCATTGGAGTAACTTCAGTTCGCTATTGATGTGCAAATTTAAATTTAAAGATTTATTTACTCGATTTTAAATATGAATTTATATGATCTATTCCATATTAGTGTTTCCATAACTAAAATTGGAAATTTTTTTAATTTTTACTGTAATAGTAACATATTTGAAGCACAAGACCGTTTTGAAGCTTTTTTGAAAGCTATTGCAAGGAGTTAGTTACCTTTAAACAGTGAGTATTTTGGCCATTTTGGTTTCTTATATCATTGGAGTAACTTCAGTTCGATATTGATGTGCAAATTTAAATTTAAAGATTTATTTATTTAGTGAGTATATATATATATATATATATATATATATATTAATTTTTTACTTAAAAACAAATTATCTAGGTTAGGTTTACGTGTTCGGCAACCACAATAAATCTAGGTTAGGTCTCCGTTTTGGGCAACGACGATAAATCTAGGTTAGGTTTCCGTTTTGGGCAACGACGATAAATCTAGGTTAGGTCTACTGTACGGCTTTTAAGTCTAGGTTAGGATAAAGTGTGGTTAGGTAGACACAAGATTTACTATAATATATATATTATATATATATATATATATAATTTATATATATATATATATATATATATATATATATATATATTAATAATATATAATTATATATATATATATATATATATATTATATATATAATATATTTTTTAGACACAGATTTACATATATATATATATATATATATATATATTTATATATAATATATATAATATATATATATATATAATTAATATATATAATATATATATATAATATATATAGTAAATCGTCTACCTAAACCACACTTTATCCTATTCCGTAGACTTAAAAGCCTACAGTAGACCTAACCTATTTTATCGAATATATATTATATATATATATATATATATATATATATATTATATATATTAATAATATTATATAAATATATATATATATTATATATATAATAATATATAATATAGAATTAATATCGATATATCCATACATCGATATACTCGAGCTAGACGAAAGATTCAACTTATATATATATAATATATATATATATATATATATATAATATATATTATATATATATATAATTATATAATAATTAATATATATATATATATATATATATATATAAATATATATATATATATAATATATATATATATATATATATATATATATATATTATATATATATATATATATATATATATAAACTAAAAAATTCAAGAACCATCCATCTGGCAACATACCTACGTCACTCATAAGCCTATAAAGTGACTCATATTAACGCTTTAACACAATGACTCGTCTTTGTCGCTACAATATAAACGAGCACAAACCAGATTAAATCTAGATAAATACCTATATATATATATATATATATAATATATAAATATATATTATATATATATATATATCATATATATATATATTATATATATATATATATATAATAGTACTATATATATATATGTAAGACCTTAAGTTTCTTCCTGACCTTCAATTTTGATTATAATCGAATATATATATACAGAGGTGGGCAAAATCGTTAAATTTAGGCGTTACGTAACGGGCGTTACAATTGTAACGAGTAACGGTAACGCTTCAAACGATTTTAAAATGTAACGATGTAACGGTAACGCTACCCTTTTTGAAAATTGTAACGTTTTTCCGTTACTCGTTACTCGTTACATCCTACACACGGAACTCCACTGTGTTAACATTTTTTTTATTTTTATGGAAACGAATTTTAGTTTTTCCAGATTTTTAAATATATATATATATATATATATATATATATATATATATATATATATATATATATAAACACAATCCATAGATATAGATATATCTATATATACTATATATCTGTTATATATATATATATATATATATATATATATATATATATACTCAAGGACAAGCCTCAGAAGTAGACATACCTTTAGGTAACAGACCCCGGAAACGATTTTGGACCAGGAACTTGAATAATGTTTTTAAGATTAGATGCGCTACGCTTAATATTGTGAGGTATGGTGGAAAGGAGGAAGAGATCCTGGAGATGATGAGGGAGAGGAGGATCAACGTGATGGGAATGGCAGAAATACGAATGAGAGGAGAAGAGAGAGGAAGAGATATGGGAGGAGGATAAGTATTGCATATATAAAGGGATAAGGAGGGAATCAGAAAGCGTGAAATAGGCTTCATAATAGGGCCGAAGATGTCCCCGTTCATACAGACTATAGAAGTTTTACACGAAAGACTTATAAGATGCACTTTTTAAATCAAGGCAAAGAAGTACCACTTCTATCAGATATATTCACCGCAACAGGGACACTCGGAAGAGGAAAAAAGAAAGTTCATGGAAATGTTGGAGGAGAATGTAGAAGACGGAAGAAGAGAAGAGGATGTACTGCTTCTGATTGGAGATTTCAATGCACGAGTAGGAAGGAGAAGAGACGGGTGTGGAGACAATGGTAGGACAGTATGGAGAGGAGGTAAGGAATATTGAAGGAGAGATGCTGATAGATTTCTGTCTGAGGAAGGGATTGAAGATCATGAATGTTTTTTTTTCAACGAAGGGACTCACATAGGTTCGCAAGGTATAGATGGAATAATATCACAGGAGAATTCGATCAGAGATCTATTATAGACTATATAATATCATCTGATATTAGGATAATAAGGAATGTTAAAGTAATACCTGAAGTAACAATGGTTTCGTATCATATATTGTTGATGACGGACCTGGTGGTGAAGGCAGAAAAGCTGCAGAATAAAAGGAAAAGAGAAATGATTAAAGTGGAATCACTGAAGAATGTGAAAAGAAAAGGAATATATTAGAAAAATAAAAATAAAGACTTAGAACAATTAGAAGGAGTAGGAAAGAATGGAGGAGATACATGAAACGATAAGAAGGAAAGCCAGAGGAGACTCTAGGCAAAAGATGGGTAGGAGGAACGAAGGAAAGACACACAAAGTAGTGGACTGAAGAAGTGAAGGAAGCAATAAAGAGGAAAACGATATTGATGAAAAGGTGGCTGAAAAATAGTAAAAGAAGAGGCTGCAAAGAGAGAGGCGGAAGAAATGATGGAAGATGTGAGGGCAGAAAGAAAGAAGATTTTTAGACTGGCAAAAATATATAGAGGATCAAAGAGGAAAGTGTGCAACATCAAGTATAAGCAGGGAGAGATTTTGGTGAAATCAATAGACACAAAACAGGAGATGGTTGGCAGTACTTCAGTGAACATGCTAAAATGTGATATGAACAGGGGAGGAGACGGAGAAGAGATGTGGAGTAGAGGAAGATGAGGAGGCAAGGAGCATAACTATTTGAAAAGAATAGAGGTGGCTCTGAAAGCGATGAAGAACGGTAAGACCGGATGAAGATGGGATACCCATATAATCTATAAAAGAGGGAGGAGATAAAATGAAAGAAGAAATTTTGAAACTGTTTAATAGTGTTGGAACGAGAGTGAAGCACCAGAAGGGGGAAAGTCAATTAGAGTTCCAATATATAAGGGAAAAATATACAAAAAACTGCAAAAACTACAGAGAATTTCCTTGTTGAGCCACATGGCAAAAACATATGAGAGAATTTTAGGGAAAAGGTTGAGAATAGTAGTAGAACCCAGACTGGGGGAAGAGCAGCACGGATTTAGAAAGAACAGAAACACGACGAATCTCTTGTTTGCTCTGAGAATTACGTGGAAAAGGTATGGGAATTCAACAAACGAGCATATAAAGCTTTCATAGATCTGAAGAAAGCTTTCAATCAGTGCCTAGAGAGATACTTGTGAGGAGTCTGGGAGAGAGAAATATGCAGTGGTGTCTGAGATTGAGAGGAGCTCTTGGAGAATTTTGTACAGAATGCAAATGTAATGTAAGAAAAACAGAAAATGAGAATAAAAATGGTTGTCGAGGTTGAAAAACAGGTTAAACAAGGAAGCGTAGTTGTCACAAATTTTGTTTATCGTATCTCGATATGTAGTGAAAAAGAAAGTGAGAGAAGAAATCGGGATTTGGACGGTGATATCTTTGGCATATGTGATGACTTGGCTGCTGGAGCGAAGGGGGGAGACAGGTGAGAGAGGTACTTATATGTTTTACCAACAGACTGAGAGAGGCCGGCTTGACTATAAATGCAGAAAAGACGGAGATCATGGTGGTCAGTAGAGAAGAAGGAGGAAGAGAGTTGAGAATAGAGGTGAGGGGACTGAGATAAAGACGGTGGGGAAATGTAAATATTTGGGTGGAGTGTTTGGAAGAGAGGGAGGAAATGTAGAAGAGATAACAAGTAAGATAGCTCAATATGGGGGAGCAGTAAGAGCAGTGCATCCCATACTGAAAGATAGACAAATGAGTGTGGAGGTGAAAAGTTGATTTTGAAGGTGTTAAACACCGATTTACTATATGGAGAAGAGACATGGAGTACGACAACAAGAGAGGATAGTAGAATACAGTCAGCGAAGATGTACGTTTTGAGAGCAATAATGGAAAAGAATAGAAGAGACAGACAGAGAAACGAAAGAATAAGGGAGGAGGGTTTGGAGTGTAAGCTATATTGAATAAAATGGATGCAGCTAGATTGAGGTAGGGGACACCTGGAGAGGATGCAAGAAAAGAGAGTGCCAAAAAGAGATGGATAGGGCGGAGGATACGAGACCAGAGGAAGACCGACCCTAGATAAGAGATGAAAGCTCAGTGGAGACTCATTAGAAGACCGGATTGCCTTGAGCAGAGCTGAGGAGATGAGTTCGAAAGATAGAGGAAGATTCAGAAGAGTGACTGGCCCCGCTGACAGGATCTTGATCCTTCCTGGGACGGTTGTAAAATTGTAATATATATATATATAATATATATATATATATATATATATATCATATAATATATATATATATATATATATATATATATACTATACTATATATATAATATATACATATATATATATATATATTATATATTATATATATATATTATATATTACCAATATGTAAATATATATATAATATGATATAATATATATATATATATATATATATATATAAATATATATATATATATATATATATAATATATATATATATATATATATATATATATATAATTTCATTTGGGGGGGAAGTTTGAGTGATATATATATATATATATATATAATATATATATATATATATATATATATATATATATATATTATATATATATATATATATATATATATTATAGAATATATTATTATATATATATATAATATATATATATATATAATATATATTTATATATATATATGTGTGTGTGTGTGTGTGTGTGTGTGTGGTGTGTGTGTGTATGTGTCTAGTGTGTGTACGCAGGATTTGACTTAGGGCTGGCAAAGGTGAGTGATTTATGTCCCTGCTCACACTGATCAATAGACGGCGTGGTTGGTTAAACTCCAGATATTTCCTTTTCAAGGCTAATAAAAATACTAATAATATTAATAAGTTAATTCGGTTATAAAATAAATAAAAATTGACAAATAAAAATCGCTACCTGAAATGATTTATGTGTCACGAGGTGAGTAGAAAAAATTATCTATTTGAGAGACGTAAAATAATATTTGTGGGGTTGGCGAGTATTTGAGTCCTGAGTGGTAACTAATATTAAATCTAAACTAGCATTAGACGCCCTTGGTTTTCAGCGAATTCCGCAATTACATTGATTTCCAATTCGTTCATTTTTACTTACTAATATTCTATGAATACTCATCCTTACATAGTCCATTAAGCCTGTCTTCGTTTATTGTGTTTCTTAGCCAAGTATTTATTCTTCAAAGAGTGCTAAAAGACCTTTCAATGGTACTTGTTAAACACGGTAGCACCAGTTCAATTAACAGACAGGTTTTTAATTTGAGGAAAAAAGGGATTGGCTTCTTTAATGACCAGTAAGTTCCAAGTCTTTCAACTTTTGCTTTTCCATTTTTTATCCAGACACTCCCATGCTTCAGAGACATTGAAATTGAATTTCTTGAAGAGTTCATTTTAGTATTTCAACCAATTGCTGTTGCATTAGATAGGCTACAGGGGTGATAAAAGCTGTTTTTATGGAACTTTGCTTCCAACATTGCTAGTGATTGAAAAAAAATTTAATCGCTTAAATACGTCTCTACTTATACATGTTCATCCTCTTCTTACAGCATTAGCTTCAGGTTTCGAGAATAGATTTCGGGAGTTTTTAGTTTGCATATATCGGCCAACACCTCAGTTCTGGCATCTATTTCTAATCCACCACAAAATCAAATGCTCGCCATAAAACCCCGAAATAATTTACCGAGGAAAAATAGGAGAAAAGAGTATCAGAAATGTTAATCGTCGGCTGTCAGAAATGAGGTCAAGCAATACATCTCAAGGAGCCTAACGAAGTAATGGATTTGGCTGGAGGTAGCAGTCCAGGTGACTTTTTTTGAAAACGAGAGTTTGTCATCTACATCAGTGGTCTCCAAGTGGGGTACGCGTACCCCGTGGGGTACGCAGAATTGATACTTGGGGGTACGCCAAAGAAGTAGCCTCACGATCACTTGCGAGTGTAATGATCTTGTTCAAGTGAATCGATAATATATATAATATATATATATATATATATATATATAGATATATATATATATATATATATTATATATATATATATATTATATATATATATATAATTATATATATAGTATATAAAACTATAAACTCGCGGGCAAATTTAATGCATCACCCGTAAATATAATTTAAACTCTTTCATATTGGGAAATGTAGGGCTAGGGTTTGTTTTTATTTGGTTCATACCTAATTCGGGAGTGTTGCACAGGGTTATAAATGTATAAAACCTTATGTAACGACAGTGTGTAGGGAAATTAAATGACATAATAAAGAAAACAAAAAAATGTGATGGATATGATGATTTTATTAATCAACAACAATATTCTACAAATTAACAATGTGAAATGCAGCATAAAGGGGTCTAATAATGGGTTGTACCCCTTCTGGCCCTTCCAACTTCCTCCAAGCCATTCGGCATTGATGAAAGTGATCTTGGAGCATTCGCCTCAGTGCGGGATGTTCTCAAAGCGTTTGCAAGTTCCCTGAGTGTGGACTGAGCATGTCACGGGCTCGAACACGCCTACCCAACAAATCCAAAACATGTTCAATGGGATTCATGTCCGGGGTCCTCGCAGAAATGGCAGGAGTCTGATCCCCCTGTTGTGGGTACCGTTGGACGACCTGTGTAGTGTGCTGTTGCTGTGTGCTATGTGCTGTGTGCTGTGTGCTGTGTGGCTGGCATTGGAGTAGCAAAAAATGGACGCCAATGAAGGACGCGAAATGGCCAAAATAAATTACTACTTGGAGGATAATCTTCCGCATCCCTTTTAGCGTTCACCTTCCTCTGCTCACGATATTTGCATGCCGTGCGAGCACCCAAACGAATGCAAGGTATCTGCAAGCAGAACATGCTACACACTGCACGTCTCCAATTTCCTGACGGTCCATCTGGTTATAATGTAGTGTGAACCTTCGAACTCATCTGTGCAGTGTCCAATCTCCATTACGCTTGTTGAAATAATGAACGCAACCCGATGCTTCCCTGAAAAGAGAGGGGCCGATGCAGACTTTGTAAAGCGTTACCTCCACGTTTCATTCTGTCGTCGTCTCATGTACGCTCGGAAATGGGCACATGTCTGAGCTCAGGGAGCCTGTGTTGTAGCTGTACGCTTGTTCGGAAACGATCACGAAGCACTGCCAGACGGAGGAATCTGTCATCTCTCTCGAGCATCGACATTGGGTGACCCTGACCATGTCGTCTACGGTTGCTGCCAGTCTCCCTGAACCGACGAAGGATTCGACTGACCGTCGATTGGTTTACCCCGAGTTGATGAGCCACCTGTCTCTGAGAATGGCCTGCTTCCGACAGTGTGATAACTCCTATGGCAGGTTCCTCTTCTCTGACGATGTCTTTCCATTGTGACAGTCTTTGTCAAGCTACGACTTACAGCATAGGGTTTGTTTCGTTAGTTGGTTGGTGTCTTGCCATCTTGTTCTCCTATGAACGTACTTTCGGGATTTCTTAATTTGTTGATTGTCTTTA
>JABUQX010068955.1:45000-67500 GCA_015478945.1 Trachelipus rathkii
ATATATATATATATATAATAACAATTATATATATATATATAAAACTTACACACAAAAAAAGTACTACCTAACTATACAATAAATAAAAATATATAATAAATTAATATATTTATATATATATATTATAATAAATAATATATATAAATAATAATTAAATAATATATAAATAATTAAATATATTAATATATATATATATATGTTTTTGGGGTGGCGGGAGAAATGAGAATGGTAGGAAAGGTGATTGATTTCTGTGAAGAGAGAGGTATGTGTGTAAGTAATATTTTCTTCTAACACAAGATTATCCATAAGTAAACTAGAGTTAGTGTAGGTTTGGATGGTGTTGATGAGAAGAGGTAGGAATGGTTATGTGTTGGGAAGAAGGAGTGTTGAGTATGTGTTGGATGTTAATCAATGGAATTGGTTAGGAATGGGATTATGCGGATCATTATGTTGTTCTATGTAAAATTAAGTTTAGTGGGGGCTTGGATGAGAGGAAGGTGATACGAAGGAAGTAGGTAAAATTAAGAGTGAGAAGTTAGTGAGCAAGACAATAAGGATACGTATGTAAGAGCGCTCGCATAAGTAATCGGTTGAATGTGACAAGTTGATACTGAACAATCTGCGGGGCAAATGAAGGAAGCCTTTGTTAGTAGTATAAGGAAATATGTGGATGTGCCTAAAGTAGGAAGTAAGAATGTTAACAGGCGAGTGGTGGAATGAAGAGGTAATGAAGCGGGTTAAGGTAAAAAGAAGCGTGGTTGCAATGTACTAAAAGCAAATGATGAAGTTTCAAAAGAAGATGCTTGGATATTATATAAGGAGGAAAAAAGAAACTAACTAAAAGGTGAAAACGTAGGAGAATCGTGAGGACAATGAACAGTTTGGAAGGAGGATGAATGAGGACTTACAAGGGAATAGGAAGCTCTTCTGGAAGGAAGCGCGAAAGGTTAAGAATGAGAATAAGGGGAATATGCTTAGAATAATGAATAGGGATGGTGCTTTTGTAACTGAATGAAATGGATGTGAGGGGAGTGTGGAAAAAAACCTTCGAAAATCTGCACAATATTAACAGTAATGATGAAGTGTTAGTGGAATGTGTTCGGTTTTGATGGTGCAAGAAGGGAATAAGGTATTTTGGGGATGAGGTTATTAGTAAAGGAGGAGGTATCGGGTAGAGTGAGAAGTTGAAGAATGGTAATCTTGGCAGGTATGATGAAATTACCTAGTGAAATGATTCAAGAGGGAGGCGAGATGGTGAGTGATTGGGTATTTGGAAGTTGTTGTAATAAAGCGTTTATGGAGGTAATAGTTTCACGGGTTGGAGGAGAGCGTAATTTTCAAGTTACTTTATGTAAGGGTAAGGGGAGATGTAGAAATTGTGAAATTAATAGGGGAATAAGTTAATTGAGTGTTGTAGGGAAAGGTATATGCCTCGGTATTTTGGGTTGAAAGAGTGCGTCGAGTGACTGAGGGAACAGATTGGTTGAAGAACAAGGTGCGTTTGGAGTGGTAGAGGATGTGGGATCAAATCTTCAATTGAAACAAATGATTGAGAAATGAGGGAGAAGAAAGAATAAATTATATTTAGGTTTTTATGGATTTTTTACAACAGGCGTTTGATAGAGTTAATAGGAAAGCTTTATGGCAGGTATTAGTGATATCTGGTGTTGGTGGTAGGCTTCTGATGGAATCAAAAGTATGTATGACGATAAGTGAAGCGTGTGTAAGAATAATTGGTGTCAATGGTGATTGTTTAGGCTTAATAGCGGAGTGCGACAGGGTTTGTGTTATGTCTCCTTGGTTATTAATGTGTATATGGATGGGGTTATGAAAGAATTCGGGTGGGGATGGAGGAAATGGTGGTTAGAATGATGGAGAAATGGAGAATGGATGGAGGGTGCCCTACTATTATATGAGGATGATTTGGTTCTGTGTGTGTGGCGATCTGAAGAGAGTTTGAGAGGATTGGTAAAGAGAGATTTGGCAGAGGTATGTAAAAGGAGGGTTTGAAAGGATGATTTGTTCTGTGTGGCGAATCTGAGAGAGTTTGAGAGATTGGTAGAGAGGATTTGGCAGGGTATGTAAACGAGGGGATTTGAAAGTAAACGTGATAAGAGTAAGGTTATTGGTTTGTGAGTGAGGACAGTCTCAGTGTGAAGTTATGTAGATGATGAGCAGTGGAGCAAGTGTCTGAATTTAATATTTAGAGGTATGTGTTAGATGAGAAGGGAACGGATGATGCGAGTGTAGTAGGAAAGTTGTGAATGGCAGGAAGGTGCTGGTGCAATTAAATCGTTGTGAATGTAAAGGGACTAAATTTTGATGCGCAAGAGTCTTACATGGGGTATGTTGTTACTGTGTTATTGTATGGTCGTGAGACTATGGTATAGAATAAGAAGTATAGATCTAAAGTTTCAATGTGTGTTCAGATGGACATTTAGGGGCATGCTAGGTGTGAAGAATTAATTATTTCGAGAAATTATTGAACGTATTAGAGAGTTGGTGTGGTGGTGAGAAAGGGGTAATAACTGAGAGAAATTAATAATGAAATAAGTAATGTTGAGATGGTTTGGTCATAATAGTGGTAAGAAAGTGAATGAAGATAGCCGGTTGGATTATTAAGTGGATTATAGTGGAAGAGTGTGTGTATGGGAAACGACACGGTTGGAGCGAAGAGACAGTGAGAATATTGATCCAGGTGAACGCATAATAGATTCTAAGGAAAAAGAACTCGTGAGTTATGGCGATGATGGCGAAGAATAAAAGTGCTATGAATACAGGCGACGAGATGGCGGAGTTTATGTCAATTGGGGAGGTATGGATAATGTGGCCCAAATGTGCGCACAAGGGATAGAAATCCTGTAACTCGAACGTATATACAATAAGTAGGAGAGTCAGTAAACGAGAGTCAATAAGAAAAGCTTAAGGTCGAGATTACATGTCTTGGATGTACGAGTTCTAAAATATTAAAAGGTAACTAACCACAGAGACGAGGATTCGCAGTCAAAGCGACATGAGGCTTCTCCTTCAGACTTTTGGTCATAATTCTTCTACTGCTTTATCATTTTCACACATGACAATAGATTCACAGCTACTTCAACAAGTCTTGGGACAGAATAAAGAGAAGAATAAAAGACAGAAGAGATATAATATAAGGATATAAAGTAAATAATAAAAATAACAAGGCAAATATTATAAATCGAATAAAAGAATATAAAATAGTCAATACATTATATGCCGTTCTAAATAAAAATAATAAAATTATAATCAATATATAGAAGAAACTAATAGAGAAACTCAAAATTAATATAAAGAAGATAAAATCTAAAAATAATAATAAAAAAAGTAAAATAAAAGCTAAAGCAATGAAAAAACATAATATTAAATCAGAATTAAAAATATAATTTATTATATTATAATACCTGATAATATTAATATAATATTAAAAATTATATATATATAATAAATATATAAAATAATATATATAATGCAGCAATCCGAATAAATAAATAAAACATTAAGAACAACTATAAAATATACATAATTATAAATAATATTTTAGATTTCATAAAGTATATTAATATGAAATTTGAAAAAAATTTATTTTATATCTAATATTATTTATTAATAACACTTCAATATTAGTATTAATAATCATCTGACATGGCAAAGTACGCTGTTGATTTATGTAACTTAGATCTTGCAAATATTAAGTCAAAACGTAGAGCAAAAAGTTGTACAAAATCATTTATTTATAATTATATATACGCTTGGAGAAATATGCTCATCGACTATTCTATTTATATTTTAATACTCTTTATATCTATAGGGAGATATTGCTACGAGCAAACGAGAAGGGAACGAGAAGCGCGCGAAAATCCCCAGCCCGTGTCAACTGGCTTAGGGTCAGACTGCAACAATCATTATAAAATATATAAGGAATAATACAATAAGTAATATCACTGATCTATCTTACTTATTACTTTAATTAATTTTTACTGACCGTCGGGCACATTGAAGTTTAAAGAAAAAAATTCAACAATTTGGCAACATCTCTGAGCGAAATACCACTACGACAAGAATTACAAACTCCGAACTATACTACCACCAGATATACTTACGAATATAATACTAAAAATAAACTAATTTAATCATATCATTTTTAAATTAATTGTTTTATTTTAGAAATTTATTTATAACTTTTATGTAATTTTTAGGTAAAATAATAGTTGCATGATAATAAAATGATACTTATAACTTCAGTAGTAGCATGTGTTAACCAGTTTATTCTTAGATATGACATGCTTGCTCCTCCCGCAGAGTAGCTCGACGCATACTCAGTATAATATTAATATACTATTCTACTATATTATATATATAATATTATTATATATTATATATATATTATATATATACTCACTATATACATAAATACCTAAATATATAGTTTATACAACCTACTATAGCTATATAATAACACTAATATACCGGTATATTATATATAACAAACTAATATATCCATCATATCATACATTACAGATGATAACACACCACCGTTCTCACGGGCGAGCCTTATCTAGGAGGGATGGTACATCGATTACCGTCCGAGCGGGACGAAGAAAACCTAAGGACAGAATTGCTCCATTCTCACCCACCCTGACCAGTTAGCGAAAACATAGAAAGAGACACCGTCAAAAATTTAATAGTTGAGGATGAATGCCTAAATCTGTAGCTAAAACAGAAAACAGGGCATATGTTAAATTATAGATACAAAATAATTGAAAAAGATATTATGAACTTTATACACAATCCATTCAGCTAGTCGTTCTCCATGAAAGCAAGGCTGATCAATAATACCATATATAATAATAAATATTATATTATACTATCAAGATAATATATATATATATATATAATATATAATGACTAAAATCTTCACGTAGTACAAATAAGATTTTGAATTTAACTTCCTTCGAGGTGATAATTGAAAAAATTACGAAGGTAATTATTATATTTAGTCGTTTAATAATATTTAAGTTTGAGAATTGACAATTAATAATGACTTCTAGCCTGTCGTGCTGCGTAAAGTCAGAGAGATTCGAAAAATCTTCAGGAACACATAAAAATTTACAAAATTAAGATATTACAGTTAATACTACCATACTGCGCATTCGGAGTAAGTTGTTTAATTATTAATATATAATATATATATATATATAATATAATATAATATATATATAATATATATATTAAAATAAAATTATATAATATATATTAATAATATAATATAATAATATAATAAATATTATTATATATTATACTATATATTATATATATATTTATTATTTTATTATTAATTATTATTATTAATTTAATTATTTTATTTTATATTATTATTATTAATTATATTATTTATTATATTATTATTTATTATTATTAATTATTATTATTATTTATTATTAAACCCATTGCAAATTTCTATTCTTATTGTAATACAATTTATCCCATTCAGGAGCCCATAATATTGGTGGACACTATGGGGTGGCAGTGGCTATATGTAAGAAAAGAATAAGAAACGTTCTAAGATAAATAGACTCTATTAATTGACCACTTAATCTCCCTCTCTGCTTGTTTAGTAAGTTCTTTTCAGTAATTTTACAAGACATACTAATGATTTAGCAAGTGACGAAGCTATAGATAAAAAACCAAATTGGTTTTCAATTTTAAGATGACTAATATTATCTTTAATTGTATAGATACAAAGCTAAAGAAAAAAAAAAGCCTGCTAACCATGAGGCAGGCAGGCAAAAGACTAGGCTACATTCAGGAAAGCTGGATTGGATGTTTGTGATTAGTCTTCAAGATTTTATCAGAGATTGTATGGAATATGGGAGGAAAATAAATTAATAAATACATCCACATCAAAAATGTAATAATACATTCCACATCAGACTGTATTAACATTTTCCCAGTTCAGTTCTTTTGCAATAATATTTCGTTTAACCTTTCAGATGATTGAGAGGATTAATTTAAAATTATATTTATAATTTTGGGAAAACAAAAGTTCAGTTATTTCGATTTAGATAAATTGTCTTTTATTCAGTATATAGAAATAAATGAAGTAAATATATGTTTATGTATTTTATCCTAAGCATATTTACCTATTGTTTCCTCTAGGCAGAGTCGAACCATGCAGAGCACAAATTGGATCTATTCAAGTTTGTTGGTAGGTTCAAGGAAGATTATGTGAGCGCTTGAGATTTCCACACACAGACGCTAAGGTTTTCAATACAAACAAGTTACCAAACAAGTATAAATCATATTCACAATTGTAACAAATTATGACTGTGGATAATTACACTATAAGGAGAATGCGGATCATAGAAAATAGAGAGTCTTCTATATCAAAGCCAACAGTCGAATTACAATGCAATAGTTAAATGACCTAAGCATTAGATAACAAAAAGCGCCATACACCAACCCGAGAAGGAAGCTTAATCACTGTAGATGATTACCAATAATTTATATGTCCGAGCTTAATCGATAGACAACTATACACTATCACTTACTGCATTGAATCCACGACATCGCGGCGCAAAAAATCTGAGCAAGCTAGTAACCTTATAAATTTATGGTAGACAGAAACAGATTTATCTCTACGATATATAACATAAACAGCAATCTTATAACTAAACTATTACTTACAGCGGACGG
The DNA here is from genome assembly GCA_015478945.1 of Trachelipus rathkii. NCBI lineage: Eukaryota > Metazoa > Arthropoda > Malacostraca > Isopoda > Trachelipodidae > Trachelipus > Trachelipus rathkii. Next base: position 51,715 of record JABUQX010068955.1, read on the forward strand.
CCAGATGTATTATAAAGCGACATACAACCACAACCTAAAATATCCGAAATATCTTCTCCACACATGTCCTAAACTAAACAAGCGCATATATAACTGGACGTCACTTGATTCCAACCTTTAGCGAGGTTGTGCGGCCGTTAATAACAACATATACACAATAACGCCCCGGCCTTAAGCAATGTCGACAGACAGCATGAGCGAATGCTATGTTGTCATTCCATATGAATTTACTAGACTATTTACTCACTAGAACTATGTTTATATTCGTTTCCAATTGACGTTCATCTATAATAAAATGGGTGGAGTAGTCAGAAATTTGTAGAGTCACGCCACACCATACACCTGCTTGAGCATAAACTCTATCTAAATATTACAGAATTCTCCTACTGAACGAGCCACATCATATTGGAGTCTAACTCGATCACCAAGTAAGCATGAGAGAACGAGCGATCGCCGAATAACCAATTTAAGCACTGAAGACCATATCTTATAATCGCTATAACCTATAACTTAGAGAGGCAACCAAACAACTCGGGAGACACTCGCCTCTTATACACATAAACCCACCACCAGACTGAACCCAACAAGTGGAACACTCTACATTATCTTACCATAGACATAATATAATGTGACATACTAAAATACTTACAACACAGAAATCCACTCGTCATATACACAGAACCGTGACACTATAATTTACCTTGAACCACTCTCCTGCATACATCAAATATAAATACCAAAATAGTCTCAATAACAGAAGCCTAAAACTATCACCTTATATGATACATTCACAGAAAAAACATACACATATAACTTATACTAAAAAAAATAACAGTACAGGTATAAGCATAATCAAATCACAAACACTATAATAAGATAAACAACTATATCAGTGTCACCTATACTAAATAATCTAAACTAAATACGAACAGCAACCTAAATGACAAATATAACCATATAACACCAAAATACTTTACTTCAATCTATAAATATTCTTAAATAAAGCATAGTACTTAACAAATCCATTCTAACAGAGGATCACATCCATAAAAGAAAACAACCATATTATACTCACCTAACTTATTATTAACCTGTATAATAGAACAGAGTATATTCAAAGTAAATCAGAGCAACTCGCTCAGATTAAAGTAAATATAATTCCATAATAAAATAAGTTAGAAATCCAATTTCCCTGAAGGTTTCAGAAGGAAATATTTATCAACGATAGGGAATGTTGGATTCGATTTCCAAGAACGAGATGCGGGGAAATCAGTCTTTAGAAGGTTTATGGACGAGAACAGCAAGTGTAGCGAGAAAATTAAACGAAGGAACCACTAATCAGTTAAGACAGATATTATCGAGTGGTATTGGCTATAGTGAAAAATATATTCAGTGCTCAGGAAAGATCTTAGTGTAACATATTATATTAATATATATATGAGGTGGCCTGAAGTGGATTTATTGTCATGATGTATAGCGTAAATGTAAAATTTAACTCGTGCTAGATCAGATTATCTGAGTGAGTTACGTGAGAGGAAGATATACATATACTTCACCGTTAAATTATTTCAGAGCCTTTTAATTTTATTTCATAGTATTTATCGCTAATCAACTCGTTATCCTATTTCCAACTATATATATTCAAATGAATTAGTTAAGCCTCATTCTTAAAGAGGAGAAATAATATAATACTATTTGTGAGAGATGGTTGAGTCGAGATCTTATATTTATTATTTTTTTTTTTTTTGAAACATTATTCGAGAAATACTAGAGAGGATAAGCTCACATTCTGATACTTCTCTGTTTCAGACCTAGTAGTTTTTCGGTATTTAGTCATTCACCCTTACCTTGACAGTGTCCATACTATAGATGTTAGTATTTTGTTTCTTTTGTTATAATAGATAGTATGATAGTTAAGTCTGATTTGAGTATAAGTCCTAGAATGTGAGAGGGGAAAATTATATTTAAAGGAGGGGTAATCTCTATATATAGCCAATTAATTACTTAATATATGCCGAAAAATGAATTCTTTTTGAAGTATATCGATTAGAATGATACGTTTTATGGTTGATTATAAGAGTGACTCTATATGAAGTTGGTTATAGATATGTGGAGTAAAATACAAATAAGTAAGACCTTAGAATGGAGGTATCATTTCTGCGTTGCCCTATTATATTCACCAACCGTTTACGCAGTATATTACTGGATGCCGATGATATCCATAGCCTTGACCGGTTTACGCTGTTAGTAGCTGTAAGGCCTTCGCAGTGATAAAGTTGAGGGAATCATTGAGCGTTTAATGTTCGAATAAAATAATTACCAGAAGAGTTGTCCATTAATCAATACATGGTCAGTTAGGGTGTGGATCATATATATTCAACTATATATAGTATATATATATATATATATATATAATAATATATATATATATATATATATTGGATTATAATGTAATATATCGAATTGTGTAAATTTCGATATATTGATATATTGATTATTTTTCCTCTGGCGATAATATCGAATGGTAAAATTTGATATTTACTTAAAATATCGATATATACACGCATTCTAAGGCATTTTTGAAATGATTTATAATTAGATATCTGGATTTTCCGCATAACCTATAATGTAACGCATCTTAAATTTTAGTGTACGTTACTGGTTCTGTTTTCTGGCAACACTGGCTGAAAATTCAAAACGGGGAACTAGTGTTTGGTTAAATCAGTTTGAGGCACAGTGTCAAATTAAATGGGTGTCGAGAGCCCCACGATGAGTTTATATCCTTAGGAGGCACCAGCGCTAAGTTGAGTGGGGAGAGTTTCTGTATATTAATAGATAGATTTTATGGCACATAAAAGGGTTAGGAAAAAAGTTCGCTATAGAGCAACTGTGGAGGCTTCTGATAATGCTTCGCGTTCTGTTTATGAAACCTTAAGAAATAAGAATCACTGCATTAGGTAATGACTATGGTATTTGAACGTTTATCTCAGTGAGAGTCTAGATTGTAAAGCACGTTAAGGTTATGTGTAAAGCATAAGATATTAATAGTTATGTTTTTAAAGAACACATCGAGTAAAATATGAATTTAGGTTTAATCTTTCCTTACTAAGCATGGTATTATATAGAAAAATATATAGAGACGGTTACGTTAGGATAGTTTAGGTTTTAGTTAGGTCAAGGGCAGGATAAATAAATGTTACGAATACAAGTTTAGGTTTGGTCAGTGTTTCTTTAAGTTAGTTTAGCTTAGGTTAGGTAGGTTGGGTTTAATAAATTTTGCATAAGGTACAAGGGTTAGGTTATGCCTCGGTTAGATTAAGGTTAGGTTAAGTTAGGTGAGGTTGTCTATGTTGGTGGCGTTTTGTCAGGTTGAGTTATAATATAGATATTGTAGATTAGGTAGTTAATGTGGCTAGAAGAGGTTTAGGTTATGGTTAGTTTTAGATTAGGGTTTAGGACATGTTGGTTAGGTTTTGTGCTTGATTATTTTATATTTTGATAGCTACTGTTAATTCTATACCTAAGATATTATAAAATGTGTTATCGTTGCAAGAAAGAAGTGGTTAGGAACTTGTTCCTTATCAATAGTTTAAGGCATGTTACATGAAATGTTGCCTAGATTAGGATAGGTTTTGTGGCTTGATTTACTGTAAATGAAAAAGTTAAAATTTATTTATATGTAAACAGTACATTAAGTGCATAAACATATACTGTAATAAATAATAGATTGATGCTTTAGGTCTTAAGGAAATCGTAATTTGTGTGCAGCATAATAGCATTTTTTAGAAGGCAGTAATATTTATTATAGTTCATGGTTATTTTTACGCCAGTATTAATTATTGAGAATAAGCGATAGTTGCTTTGAAAATGGCAGGGGAAGAAAGTGTGAACGAGCTGCCATTTTAGCACACATAGCTATCAGCGTTTGGGGTTATCTTGTCTTTCAATGTTTTTTTCAAATTAAAAATTAAATTAAGAACAAAAACGAAAATAAAACATAAAATACACACATAAATTAGAAGATTGAGTTTCAGCGAAAAATTATATAATTATATAAATAATAAAAAAAATATGGCGGTAGCAAAATACAACATAAATTAAATAAATTAATAAATTAACATTTGCTAGGCATATGTAGGCTAGTTTGAAAACATTTCCTTCATTATTTATTGATTAAATTTATAAATTGTTTAAAACTATTAAATTGGTGATTCATAGTTTAAAGTCGCAATCAAATTTGTAAGAACGAAAGTTATTCCATAGGGTGTGATTGATTGTGTTGATATTTTGGGTGATAATGTTTGAACCATTATAGAAAACTCCTCGGGGCTTTATTTTTTAGGTTCTATTAGTTTGTAGAATGGATCCTCTTATAGAATTGGGTATTGAAACACAAATATATAAATATATATAAGGTCAAATGATAAATTAAAATTAAAATACGTAGATGCATAATAAGGTTTATTCTCAAAAATAGTTTTGATCTTAGAGAATAAGTTAATAGAAGGAGACAGAAGTATTATTAACAAGTGTGTGTGGTGGGAGTCATTGGGGAGTTTAATGTTTGTAGACACTGTGATGTGTTTGGTCAGAAATATGGACCATTAGGTTCTTCCCCCTATGATAAGTGTTTGTTGCATTTTAAGTCCAGAACCACTGGCTTCACAAAGTCCAGGGGCATTCTCTGTAAGTTAGTAACCAGAATTTAAATTAGGGATGTAAGTTTTTTTGTTTGAGATATACGAATCCATGTCTTCCATTATAAGAGAACTATTGTGATGTTACTTTTATTAGGCCCCTTCATTAGAAATTTTCTAATTCCTTCTATTCTTGCTTATTTTAGTTTTTGGGATTAAGATTCTTTCTAAAGAAATGTGAAATTTATATTAGAGTTATAGAAGTCAATCACAGCTCTCAATCACAACATGAAAAGATTTAAAATCTTCTGTAAATTTATTATGTTGCATATCAACATATTATCGTCGGTATTGTAATGTAATTTATATTTGGTACTCTATTCCGGATAGTTAAAAATTTATATTCAAACATAACATTTCATAACAGTAAAATATTCTAACCTCCGTGTAATAACGATAATAATAAATTTTCAGATATAATAATAAAAAAACAAAAACTGGGTGATTCATTTAATACATAAAAATATTCAAAATAAACATGATTACTCAAAAAAATAGTTTGCATATAAGTATACACCAACAAGGTCATTTTTCTGGGGAAGAATGGTCATAAAAATTGGGCACTATATTTGAATATGAAAGAATAGAAATCAGTTCTTAAGGATAGTAAGGGAGTACACACGTGTCTCAACTTTTTTTAGAAGATCTTAAATAATAATTAAGGCAAAAAAACGACGGCGGATGTGAGCCTACAAAAGTAATGCAATTCAATGACTACATAATCACAATGTAAAGAGAATTGGGAGAAGGCGAGGATATAATTTTCCTGTGTGCTAATTGGTGGAGTATCTGTCGTTTTTTCAAGAAGAAAAGGCAAAGCCCGTAAATCTTGCGCGCTAAAACACTATTTATTGCTCTAAGCAAGGTGTACAAGATCCCCTGTTTGAAAAATTAGTGGCTTTGTTATTTGAATACTACTGTAATAGAAAGTGGTTTACCCACAGTGGCGAAGTACTAAGCGTTTTAAAAGCAGATGAACGAGGTTCTGCATAACGATTTCGGGGCTTTGAAGAAGACTAATCCTCAATTTGCAGCTTTTGAGAAATTAATTAATTTCGTTTTCTCTATCAGTAAACTGTAACCAAGCCTCCAGGCAATGAGTTACCACAGCACTTCTGTCAGAATCTAGGTCTAATTGATTCATTGAAAGGGGAAGGTGTGCAGCATTAGTGAGCTACTATTCGGAAAAAAAGATGAAGACGAAAGAAAATCCTTGGTCGAAAAAACACACCAACTCAGAGCGTAGAGCCTCTGAACTTTTAGAATTTTATCGTCCAGTTAAATGAAATTCACACTGATGTGCAATCCCACAGTCCGTTGTAAGACTTTAGCAAAAAAGTTCGTAGATTACTATAGAATTTAATATATTTTTATCAGAATTTTCAATTTAAGACACAGATAGCCCGGATTTGAGAAGAGATTATGACCAGGCAATGTAGGGACAGGAATATCCAACGGTGTCAATACCATACCCTAGTTAAGAAAAAGAATCATGCAATAAAAGTCTTACATTTTTTTTTGCAAATGTGTTATGAAGGAAGTTAAAAATTGCTAATAGCGTTGTTTTAAATGCGAAATCAGATAAAGAGGAGGAATTCCTAAAAGATACATCTTTCTTTTACCTTTGAAAAAACAACAAACTCGAGACAGAACGTAGAGGGGACCCGAGTTACGATCAAAGCGATAATCGTAGGCGAGTTTTAAAAAAACCATAAAGATAAAAACACTTGCTTTGATGTTCGCACACTTTCTAGAGAGATTCCGGCATACAATAGTGCGATTCACAACTTTGAGGTTCACCAAACACACAATAACTTATTGGATCGGGATCTTAGCAAAGTGTCAACAAATTGCCATGACATTGTGGAGAATTTTATATAATATATTTTTTAGTCCATTGAATACCAACTTGAACGTTATGCATATGAAAAGATGGTGCTTTTGATTGAAAATTATAACTAGTTTTGACGTCAGGTTGGACTGCCCAAAATCTTTGAACGTAATAGGTCCAACATTTGCTAGACTTATGACGATTAGTCGTTTCATTGCGACGATGGATTTTTTAGTATAATTTGCGGGGGGTTTTTTTCCAGATATGCCCTAGAAACTGACCTGTGAAGTTACAATGAAATAGGGTATTCATATAAGGGTTGAGTGGTTTTTGTTTAAGTAAAATGTGTGTTTAACTAGATTCGGGCGTATAAAGGAAATAAGGTTCTTCTTCGCCCTTTTCGCAAATAGTATGCGAGTTTGGTGGGAAAAAATGAAACGTCCAAAATGAGAAAAGCAAGATATTTGAATATAACCTATGTTCGTGTTAATTTCCTGTGGTTAGGGTTTAGGTGTTATCGTTTTTGTAACCTAAATATGCCAAATTTTCAAAACGGGGCTTGTAGGAGTTTAACAAGATCACGGTTTCAACTTTTGGGTAAATTATAGGGAAATGATATTTTGAACTAGCACCGGACGTTAAATAAGGCCAAGGGATGATCATTCACATAATGGGAAATTAAGCATTTACTAATGAGATAGTGAGAACAATGTTATCTTATTTTGAGTTATATATAACTTGAGGTGGATATAAAATAAATTAACACTGATATAGAAACAATACCTTTTTTTTTTTTTTTTTTTATTTGTTTTTTTTTTTTTCTATTTTATAATTTTTTTTTTTTTTTTCGGAAAGGACCCTTTTTTTTCATTTTCTTCATATTTTTATAATTTTTTCTTTTTTTTTGTTTTGGTCGTGCCAATCAGAACACTCATATCCGAGTTGCTATAAGTATCGAAGGATTGATTTTCGAATTGTGTTTCAAATGACAAGAACGGATGATCTGTAAAAAACAGCTGAGATTTGGGATAATATAGAAGAGGGAGTTCTCATTGGAAAGCGACAAAACGATGTGAGTTTACAAAACTTCTATAAGCCATGGTTTTGCTCTCCTCCCACGTTGTCGATGGGGGAGGGCCCCCCCCCTAGCTTTTTGGAAGTGTTCGTACTAATAAATAATATATCCAGAGAAGCATACCTAACATTTTGGCAAAATTATCAAAGCAATTTTTGGGTAAGATAAAGTTTTTGATGGTTCCGGAACGATAACGAGGGCTTTCAGGGATGTTATTCTGTCCAGGCCGATCCCGACAAAGATGACGATCGGAATCGACCCACAATACGGGGGAATTTTTTATGTTTTTTTTGGGCGGGGAGAATCGGATGAGACAGGCATTACTGAAAAAAGTATCGGATTAATTTATTAGTTTCTGTTTGCTACTTGTGTTGGAAGTTTCTCAAGTCCCATGGAACAAAGGGAAGGAGAAAGGGTGTTATTTTGCAACGATCAAGTAACTGTAATAATTTTTCCACTAGATGAATTAATCAGATTGGGCAAAGAATTGATTAGTGGTAATATACAGGTTAGACTGAAAATAGGTTTTTATTAGGGTTTTAGCTATGCTATCTACGCTTCGGATCTTTCCCCCCAAGCGTTTGGAGAAATTATCGATGGTGATTTTGCCTAGTAACCACGAAAGAAAGCGTTGTAGTTCAACCGTTAATGAAAACAAAGAATGACGAATTTTCCACACTAAACCAGCACATGAATTACCCCATGTCGTAATACACTATAAAAGACCCCAAGAAAGGAACACTACATGATTAGCCCAGGAAGGGTGAATGTGGAGGAAGAAATAAACGAGTACAACTTCAATGCTTAGAATACCATTCAGAACACAACATTATGTGTCTGAGTCATGAGGTACTGTCTTTTGCTGTTAACCGCGCGTGTAGTTTTTGAGCTCTTTTGTAAGGCAACCTTTCAAAACTGTTAAAAGATTAGTCTGGCGACTGCAGTGTAAACTCTTAATTAATGAAATGCTCAGGATAACGGGAGAGCTTTCCAGTGTCTACAAAACTTGTAACTCTGTCTGCAATCTGCAGGCAGGCTGCTGTATGAAGAGGATCGTATCGTGTTTTGTTATCAGGGCCCTTTAAACTCTCAAGACCGAGGAAATTGGATGTAATGATGAGAACCTTATATTGTTAAGGATCCCTCTGCGCTGATGGCGAGAAATTTTGAAATTTTTCTCTTTTGCTAGAGGCATCTATTCCTATCACAATGAAAAAATCTACGGGCCCATGCGGGGAATTATCAGTAAGCAAAAAGTTAAGGGCTTACAGACAAACATAACTCTTGAGGCTTTATTACGTGTTGGAAATTTGAATTCGAACTCAAAGAACCATTAAGGGACAAACACAATAATTTCGAACACACGCATTTTGAAGACATAAAGGAGTCGACTACTTGCATCACTGATTATATAAACAAATACATTATATTCCTGTTTGGTCGGTGGTACGCTCGTCCACATTCTTGTATATAACTTGAACCTCCGTTTAGAGTTTTCTACAGTCTTTTCAAAACATACCGCGTCGAAACAGTAATAGACATTGTGCAGAAAACTAATATAATATTTTCTAATGAATCCACCATAATCACTCATATTTGAGTAGCTTTTTCTGCTTATATTTAGTAATTTTATTTAGGATGCGCTATCCTTAAAGAACTATTTAGTTATATAATTTTCTTAAGATATCCGGTATGCGTGAGATTATCGAGATGCAAAGCTTATGCGTTTCATCATAATATAGTTAATGCTTATTACAGATGAGCTGGGAGCGGAGAATGTTTAATATCTGAAGAGTGTTTCATTGATCTGAGCATGTAGTATCGCAAACCCATTTTTTCACTTAATTTCGCATTTCGAAGGGAGAATTAAAAAGAATGAGTGTGACAGACGGGTTTAGTGAGTCTGTAAAAACAAACAGGACTGCGCGTGACTATACTTCAAATTTAATAGTGGTTACTACGTTAGTCGGTGCTTGTGTAATATCAAAAAATATTTAACGTAATCAAAATGTATGAAGGGGTTATATTGAGGTTAAATTTGGTCTATTGTCTTCATTTCTTTCAAATATTTTTAATCTTTAATCCGAAGCTCCTCACTATCATAAAGATCTCTAATTTACGCTGCGGGACATAATAGATTAGTTTCTCAAATATTTGTATTTTCTCAGTTGCCATTTCAAAATGTTAACACAAATTTTCACCACGTCCTAAGGGTTACATTAAGATTTATAGGTCGATGCTAAGGTCTAGCAGGGTTGTAATAAAGGTATCTCACAACGCAGGGGCGGAGTGATACCAGTATGGACTATCAGATCTTTATTCAATAAGAGGTCAGAAAAATATTCCGATTTAACTCGGACAAGAAGCAATTATTTCAGCCCGGTAAGGCTAGGGAAAAAATCAGTAAAGAAAATATTAAAATTAAGAGATTGTGGTAGCTTGTTATTATTTTCATTTTTTTAATTATTAATTTCTTTCTCACGAGTTTATATTTTTTTCGCTCAATTTAATCCTTAATTTCTTCGGCTTTTGAGGCCCCCATTTTTTTTTTTAACCTTGCGTTTTGCTCTATAGTATCTTTTTTTTGGCCTTTTTTTCGATATTACCAATTGTGTTTTTATATTTTCTGAGTGAGCTTGTGGTTTGCGTGTTTGCAGCAACTTGGATTTTCTGAAACTTCGCTGTGACAATTATGTTTCTTGACAAATCAACTGTGCCGCTCATTGCTGACTCTTTCATTTGAGTGTGAACCTAAGTAATAATACTACTCTTATTTGGGGGCCAATAGCTCCGAAGGTTCTTCTTAGACAGCCTTTATTGTTAATCAACCTATTATGTGTACCCTTTTGATCCTACTCCATTTGGGTTATTTAGTTTTTAGTGTGCCCCACGGGGTATTTTAATTGTGAGAGAATACCTCTAATTTTTATGAGAACTACACCTAATTTTTTTGAGAACCAATTAACCCGTAATTTTTTAAAATTGTGAGAGGGTGAGAATTACGTTGAAACCATAGAGGCACCAATATTATGAGACGCGTAGAAGCCCTATTTACTTTGGGGTGGGCAACATACTCGAGACTAGCCTATGGTGTTTTTCTTGGCTCTTAAAATATGTTTTTTTAAGTGTAGGGGCCCAACGTCTCCTCTTAATTTTTTTTAGCAAGACCAACTTGTTGTATTTAATTGACAAGAAACGGTGACGGCAAATTCATGGTGAAATTGAGATCGGTTTGGCTGTATCAGACAATAAACCACAGTGTTGCAAGCCTTGATATTAACCCACATTATTGTGCCTACCCTTCTGACTTACAACCGTGACTTCCCGCAGAAAAGTTTAATGCTCAGTCACTTAAAAAGCCTTATGCCATATCTACGGTACCTCCAATCTTTTAAAGTTCAATTACCTCACCCGAAATTTTTTTTTTTTTTTTTTTTTTTTTTTTTTCGTATCCTTTTACTTTTTCCTTTTTTTTTTTTTTTTTTTTTTTTTTTTTAACCTTTTTTTATGATTTTTTTTTTTTTTTTAGATTCCGTTTTGTGTTCTTTTTTTTTTTTTCTAACTTGTATTTTTTTGGGTTCTGTTCTTTCTTTTATTTTTCTTTTATTGTTCTTTTTTTTTTTTTTGTATTTATATTTTTTTTTTACGTGGTTGCTTCAATTAAGTTTTTTCAAATAAAATTCACTCCAATCCCCTTTAATTTATTTATACCTGGTCAAAATTTATTTATACCCACGGTTAAATTTTGGTTAGGCCTGCTCCGGTGGGGTAGGCCTTTTGGTCTCCATGGGTTTTCATTTTGGCCAGATCAATTTTAGGCTCCATCCACTTGGTCTTTCCTCATGCGGTTTCAATTTTTTTTGGGGTTTTCTCAACGTCCAATCCTTGGGATCTCCTTGTCTCCATTGGTATTTTTTTTGAGCCCACGGTAATCATAATAATAACAGAATTCAATATCTCCAACAACAGTTTTAGCCGTCATTCTTGATCGTTCTTGACCATGGTCCAAATTTGAAACCCACTCTAGACCACTGTTCAAAGTAATTTTTGAATCATCCTTTTAAAGGCTTTCAGCCCAATTTTTTGTGCAAATGGTATTTATATCTTTTTTTTTTTTAACAGTTTTGAAAAAGACATGATTTTTTTTTTTCTGGCTTGTTTTTTTTTAGAGTACCTACCTTGCCATATAAGTTGGGTCAAAGTTGACACCAGCGGAAATTGGAATTGTCTTTCATAGGGGTAGCCCCTTTTTTTTCTGATTGTTTAACACCCCTTGTTTGTACCTCTAAATTTATTTTAGCTTATTAAAAACCCAATCATGAATCCCTACAATAATTCAAATAACCCTGAATAGCTACTGCTACGGGCATTTGTAGTGACTAATGCACGCGTCCGTCCGCACAGGAGAGAATACTTGATTGCTATGCGCGCACTGGGCGCTTTGATTGTTCCCATTATTACGGGACAAAGTACCCTGGATTTAGGGATGTTCTATTGTGTTAGGTGATGAGTAATTGAATGAAGTTCCACGGTGAGTGCAGGTTGATGCCAGGTAGTGGCCAATGACGTATGCCTAATGAGCGTTTTATATTATGTGAGTTCTTAACTTAATAGTGCCAATATGTCGTTAGCTCATCACACTTTTCTCTAAGTTCCTTGACTGTGTCCACATCAAAGGTTCTCAATGCCCAAAATATAACTTGATTCCTTCCTATTATTGTTCAAGCCTTTCTTTAAGCCTCCAGGGGCCACTGAACTGCCCCGAAAAGCCAATAGTGGGTTCTACCCTATAAATAATGTATGGAATCGATTGGTTATATTAAACAGACGTTGCCCTAGATGCTTCCTACTATGAGTTAGTCTTTTTTTCTAACACTTATTATTATTAGAACTACATTATTATTTTTTTTCTTTATATCTATTTATTTTCTTATTGTACATACTTAATAAATGCCTTGCTTGTGTTTCTATACTACTTTACATTTTAATTACCATATTATTCATTCTTCTCACTCACATGATTTTTGTGGTCTTCAGTTTTACAACTCTCGATATTTGTTGGTATGCCGCTTCACTTTGATGGCGTCAAGTTGAATGCCCTTCTCAGACTTTGATGCCTCAGCATGTAATGCCGTCAGCCATTGAGCCTCAGCTTTGAAAGGTTCAGCTTTGGATACTCCATGCTTTGATGCGACGCTCAATCGTTTGTGCCCTATCATATGATATCATCTTTGATTGAAATCATACTGGTTTGATGGCCATTTCTACCTTCCCCAATACATCATGAACAGAGTTAATATTAAATAAGTCTTCCCCCCTAGTTCATAAGTGGAACCACCAGTGGCCGCCGCATTGCCGCCCGTCCGCGCAAAAGACACAACCCAGACACTCCGCGATGGTTCGACCCGCGCGCTGTCCCCGCCCGCCGCGTGCGCACGCAGGCGCAATATTTCCGCGTTCCATCCCCGCCGCGTGCGCCCGCGGCGACAATATTCCGCGTAACCCGCACGCCGCGTGCGTGCGAACGCAATATTCCTCCGCGGAATGAAAAATTAGTATACTATATAGTCATTCATTTTCATAATTTCATAACTTAAACATTTCAAAAGAATTTCGTTTTAAATATAACTATGACAATGTGGTTTATTTCAATACTTAAACATTTTTTAAATTAAAAACATTTTCGCGAACCTAAAACTTTACTCATTACATACCTATTATTTAACATATACATTATTAACATTATTTTTTACGTAATACTTTTTACTTAATACTTTTTTTAATTTATAAATTTTTAAAAAATTGTATGTAGAAGAAGAAAATTCAGAGTGTCTGATATTAAACATTTTTATTGCTTACTACAATTGTACGATAAATTTTAGTGTAAAACCATATCGGTTTAACAATACTTTAAAGCTAGTAAAGCAGTAAAACATAGAGGTGTTATTAACGCTACACCTAAGGGAATTAGTAGTGTCTTGTTTTACTGCTTAGCTGCTTTAAACCTTCTGCTTTACTGCGTTAACTTTCTGCTTTACTGCTTTATACTTCTCTTTATGCTCGCTTTAACTTTTCTGTTTACTCCGCTTTATCACATACATTACAATACCTTAACAGCAGTAAAGCAGTAAAGACAATAGAAGGCATACTAACACCTAGGGGATTAGTAATGCTTTTTGTGTTTACTGGCTTTAACCTGCTTTACACGTTTCTGCTTTAGCTGCTTAATCACTGCTTTAACTCGCTCTTAACTTCATATATTTATTAAGATATTACATACCTAAAGCAGTAAACCAGTTAAATCAATAGAGGTGTACCTAACACCTAGGGGGGATTAGTGTGCTTTTGTCATGTTTTACGCTTTAACTTTCTGCTTTACTGTTTGTAACCTCAATGTTTATCTGCTTAACTTTCTGCTTTAGCTGCTTTAAACTTCTGGCTTTAACTGTTTTTATCTTTCTGCTTTACTGTGTTTTAACTCATATGATTTACTTACATTATGATTTTTTATTTTGTTTAATACATTTTTTTTATTTTATTATTTATTTTTATTTATTTTTATTATTATTTTTATTATTGTTATTATTTAATTTTTATTATTATTTGTTATTATTCTATTATTTTTTATTATTTTATTTTTAATTTTTATTATTATACTGTGTTATTTTACTTCATGCCTATTGTTTATTATTATTTAGAAAACACATTCACTATGACACTTATACCAGCACAGTTCACTATTGACACTTGATTCGACTTATGACCTTATAAATCACACATATTCCACTATGAACACTTATAACTACCATTCCACGTATGAACACTTACGATTTAGCCATATGATCACTTACATTTACGCTTATACACACACACACACATCACACACACACACAGCCACAACACACAACACAAGATTTCACTATACTCACACCAGATTTGACTCTACACTCATTCACAGATTTACTTACAGAGCGCGCGAGATTTACTTAACTCACACGCCGATTTACTACACCGCAGATTTTTACACATATACGTATAAATTTATAAAAATCATTTACTGTTTTAATTAAAACATGAACACTTTAAATGGACTTCTTAATACTGTTTTATTTTATTAACATATTTTTTATTTTTGTTTTAATACTTTGTTATTTATTATTAATTTTTTATTTTTCATTATTTTATTTTTCATTACTTATTTATTATTCTATATTTTTTTATTTTTTATTATTCTCTATATTTTTATTATTTATTGTAATTTTCTATATTCCTTAGATGATGTATTTACTTCATGCCTTTTTATTATTATTTAAACACACATTACTAATGACACTTTACAGCACATTGCACTATGACATTATTCACCTATGACTTATACACGCGCATTCACTATGACACTTATACTACACCATCACTTATGACATCTTACATACCCATAGACACTTACATTAACACTTACAACTCACACATGCAGATTTACCATAGACACTCACATTTACACTTACACTCACACACCAGTTGAGTTACACACGCTGTGTTACTTACACTCCACACAGATTTACTCTACAGTACAACCTAGATTCTTAGCTTACACTCACTCAGATTTACTTACACTCACACACAGATTTGCCTTTCACACGCAGATTTACTTACACTCCTACAATTTACTTACACTCACACACAATTTTAACTTACGACTCACGATGCAAGATTTACTGTACACTCACAACACAGATTACTTACAGACACACCTCACTTTATGCATATAACGTATATAAAATATGAGCAAAAAATGTTCTTCTCTGCTAACATATCATGTATTTTATTAAAAATCTTTCTAATTTTTATTAAAAATAACAATTATTCACGTACATTTTATTTATTCGCTCGATGTTAACTAAATATTTCAAAGTTTTCGTTAAAGTAATGGTTTTCATTTATTATTATTAGTATGTATATGCTATGACAGTTGACATCCATCACGAGAAAAACAAACAACCCCGCACTCCTTACAGATACGAAACTGAAACTGACCTCTTCTGTAAAATGTGTTGAAATAACTACCTTATGTCTAATTTAAGGTATCAATCTCTTTTGTACCCCGGGGGCCGGATTTAGGCCTAATTTCGGTCAAAATATATTCAAACTGACTCTTTTTCTGTAAAATGTGGTGCAATTAACTA
>JABUQX010068955.1:72500-75000 GCA_015478945.1 Trachelipus rathkii
TTGTAGGGAAGATACCAGTTCTATATTGTTATAATAATATTATGAGGATGCCAAGTCTTTTGAGATAATTTGTCTCTATTAGCTAAGGTTGTGTAGTTATTGGAAGAAAAGTGAGACAATGAAGTGTTGACAGAGGGGTGAACATAATACTGGTGTAAAGAATAGTCATACAACATAGATTTGTTGTACGTTCCGCTTTTGGGAAGGAGCTTTCAGTGGTATTTGGTGAAGGGGCTTCGCCATCAAAGGTAAATTGAATTCAACCAAGTCTATCTTATTGTGTGGATTGGTTGTCGCTAGGAAGCAACCAAAATAATTCACGTTTGAGGGGAATCGGGCAGCGATATATTATCTACCAAGCAACAGATTCAGATAACATGTGGGCTGTTTCCATAGAAAAGGAAGAAGGTGTCACCAGAAATGTGTCATCTTTTGAAAGGTCTGGGGTTGCGATTTTGGGATCACGATATAGATTCGTTGGGTTACAAAGTCTGATACTGGGATATTTTGTAAGTAAGCCATCATATGAGTTATTTTGTGAGATTGAACACTTTGGGTTAAGAATGGAGACCGTATATGTCCCCTTCATGTCTGATGCAAAAGACTCTAGGGCCTACAACGTTTGCGGCGCTTACGTTGGACGGTTTTCCTTCTGTCTGTCTCGGAGGCAAAAGTCCAGTTTCTGTTCAGGACTCAATTTTGCAGGAATTGATGACTCGGGAAGTCTACGTATCCATTATATTCTGAGTACTTGAGCAAATTGACTCAGTCTACGGCGCTTATTTATAATAATACGACAAAAATTATTAATGAAACCATAGACATAGTTTTATTCTTTTTATACTTTTATATATTTTTTTATTAATAATTGTATAAATTTATTACGCGAATTGTTTAGCCTATTAAATTATTCGTTCTCGCTAATAAGATTAAAAAATAAGTATATATATATATTCAGTATATATATATTATATTATTAATATATATCTTTCATATATATATAAATAATATTATATAGTATAATATATATATATATGATATATAAAAATAATATATATATATATATATATATATTATATATATAAGTTGAGCAAGTTGTTACACGGCAACGCTCGCGCACATTTAAAATTTTATAATAATAATAATAATAATAATAATAATATAAAATAATATAATAATAATATTGAATAATAATAATATAATAAAATCTTAAATTTTATTTAAATTAGTTAATTTTTAATTTATCAAATTTAACTATTGCAATAAATTTTTTTTATCTAAAAAAGTTAAACCAAATGTCGAAAACTAAGGGGACAAAAATGGCATGTTTAAAATTAATAGTATATAGATATAGATTATAATGATAAAAGGGAACATGAAAATTTAATAAGATTCCAATACCTAATATAACTAATATAATTGTAAAAAATATGAAAATCTAAAAAATTGTTATAAATTTTTTTTGAATAATTAAATATCGATATATTTTTCGACATCCAAAGATTCTTCAAACATAACTATTTCCTTATGAACGTAAGCACGTTTGTGTAGACGGACTAGTTATATAATTTTATAACTGTTTCATTCTTTAACTCTATTTAAAATTATTAAATTTTCTATTCCAGTATTCTATATTAGTTTTGTTTTTTTAAAATAAGCAAAATTTCAGTTTAATATTTTGAATAACAACTTAATACCATTACGACATATACTGAAAATTTGCAACATTCTAAAATAAAATTATTTAGATTGAAATTTTAAAGACGAATGATCAATTTAATTTTATTATTTACTTAATTAAAACAGAGAAGGAAATTATCTACCAAGTAAAAGGATGAAAAATATTTTATTTGTAGTCGAATTTAGGATCCTAATTTTTAGTTGAAATATGATCCAAATTCGGACAATTTTCAATCCTGATACTTATGATCATGGATTGATTGCAGGGTTGTGAAATTTGCTGTAAGAGAATTCTACTTTGGTTAAAATTCCGATTGAGACTCCTTAGGTTTACCTATCCTGGATTCAAATTCCTAATCCACGGTGAAGGCCCTAAACAACAAACACTACTTCTTATAATTTTTAATATGATATTAGAAACTTACCTTCTGTGAAATCTGAATTTCCATAACTTCTAATTCTCGCAGATATTACTAAATCTTTAACAAACTTAAGATAACGAAGTTAGATCCTCCACCTATATTTATTAAGAGTCGAAAATTTTAAATAATAATTCAGGTGGAAGATCCAAAAAATTACTTTATTAAATCTCTTTTCCTAAACAGGACATTTTAAATATTCACACAATCCTATATATCAATAAACTTATTATTAATGTTTGTGTTTTTCTATTTTTGAAAGTTTATGAAATGAAGTTCGTTTTTGTGTAATGAAGAGTAAACAGATTTTTAAAAAGACCAGACTTTAAAAGTTTTTCGCTTTACACATATAATTTAATCATATATATATATATATATATAATAATATATATATATAATTA
>JABUQX010068955.1:77500-82193 GCA_015478945.1 Trachelipus rathkii
AAATATAGTATATAATATATATATATAATCTATATAATATATATATATATAGTATATAAATTCACCGGAATGTATTTGATTCTCATAGTGGTGCTATGTTCTTGTTAACTTGGCATGGCATAGCTGGTGAGAACCAATGCAGATGGGGTCTTGTTGTGTGAACCTCGACCCCAGCAGTGTATGTGCATTGTATTGCATTCGCGCATTTAAGCATTTAAACCACAAAGTTGCCTTTCTTTCACCTTCTTTCTTTCCCCTCATTTTTTCATAAATTTTCCATTCTTTCAATCCACCTCTTTATCACAGACATCCTTACTACTCATTTCCCTGCTGTGTGGGGGAGAAAGAATGCCCACGATCGTATGTCCTGCGTGGTCGTAGGAGCCGACTAGGTGACGTGTGAATAGTTGGGCGTGGCGCCTACTACCATCTATTTCTTTCCAGGAATGCTAATGCAGGCCGCGGAGAAGGTCGTGATCGCGTAAACGGTCCTTTCTATCTTTCGGCGAAACCTGTATAATTCGTATGGGTACAGTGGAGATGTCGAGGAATAAATGTTCAGGAGAAGAGGAGAGAGGTGATGGATGTATTTAGAAGGGCAAATTTGATTTGCTCGCTGTAGACTGAAACAAAGATGAAAGGAAAAGGTGAAATTGAGTGGTGTGATGTGAAATGTGTGCCTGCTGGTGTGTGGAAAGAGAACATGAGAGAGGAAGAGAAGGATTGCAATTTCTGATGATGAGCCGTGTGGTATCGAAGCTATGGTAATCTTTTGATTGTGTGAGTCCTAGAATATTCTAATGGTTAAAATTTAGTTTGAGAAGGTCAAAGGTATGTGTGTTTGTGACGTATGGTCCATCTGAGGAAACGTTGAAGAGAGTAATTTTTGGGAATAATCTGAATGATGTTCTGAGGGGTGGCTAGAGCTTCAGATTGTTAAGTTTTTGGGGGAACCCTGAAATGGTTGATAGGTGATTCAATAAAAGGGATGGTATAACAGGTGTGTTTTTTGGGGTGCGGGATGAAATGAGGAATGGTAGCAAGGTGATGTGATTCGTGAAGAGAGAGGTATGTGTGTAAGTATACTTTCTTTAAACACAATAGAGTATGTGTGTAAGTAATACTAGAGTTGGTGTAGGTAGAGATGGTATAAAGTGAAAAGGTATGATTGATTTTGTTTTGTTGGTGAAGAAGGAGATGTTGAAGTAATGTGTTGGATGTTAAATCATTAGGGTTTAGGAATGGGATTATGGATCATTATGTTGTTTTATTTTATGTAAGATTAATTTAGTGGGGGCTTGGAACTTGGAGAGGAAGGTGATACGAAAGGAAGTAGGTAAAAATAAGAGTGAGAAGTTAAGTGAGGCAAGATAATAACGGATAAGTTAGTAGAGCGCTCCTAGTAAAACGGTTGATGTAACAAGTTGAACTATCTGAACAAATCTGGGGGCAATAGAAGGAAGCAATTGTTTAGTAGTGCAAAAGGAAAGTATTGTGGATGTGCTAAAGTAGAAGTAGAATGTTAACAGTGAAGTGGTGGAATGAAGAGGTGATAAGCCGTTTTCAGGCTAAAAAAGAAAAGCGGGTTGAATGTACGTAAAGCAAAAAGGATGAAGACTTCAAAAGAAAGATGCTGGAATTATATAAGAGAAAAAGAAATACTAAAAGGAGTATACGTAGGAAACAAAAGAAGGTAAATGAAAAATTTTTGGAAGGAGGATGAATGGGACTAACAAGGGAATAGGAAGCTCTTCTGGAAGGGAAGCCGAAAGGTTAAGAATGAGAATAAGGGGAATCTGCTTAGAATATGAATAGGGATGGTGCTTTTGTAAACTGATGAAAATGGGTGTGAGAGGAATGTGGAAAAGAACACTTCGAGAATCTGCACAATAATAACAGTAATGGAAGAGGGTTATCGAATGTGTGTGTGGTTTTGATGGTGCAAGATAGGAGAAGGATTCTTGGGGAATGTAGGTGATATTAGTAAGGCAGGAAGGTAATGGGGTAGTGAAAATAGTGAAGAATGGTAAAGTCTGCAGGTATAGGATGAAATTAACTGGTGACAAGTGATAGAACTGGAGGCGAGATGGTGAATGTGATTGAGTTTGGAAGTTGTGATATAAACGTGTATAGAAGGGTATGGGTTCAAGGATTGGAAAGGAGAATGCGGTAATAGGTACCGTCTTATATAAGGGTAAGGAGAAAAGGGGAACTGGTAGAAATTATAGGGAAATAAGATTTAGCTGGAAGTGTTGTGGGATAGGTATATGCTTGGTATTTGGGTCGAAAGAGTTCGTCGAGTGACTGAAGGACTGATGGTCGAAGACAAGGTGCGTTTAAGGATTGGTGAGAGGATGTGTGTCAATCTTTAACATTGAACATCAAATTGATTGAGAAAATGGGTGGAGAAGAGAATCCAACTTGTATCTTAGGTTTTAATGATTTGCAAACAGGCGTATGGAATGATTAATACGGAAGCGGTTATGGAGGTGTTAGTGATAATATGGTGTTTTGTGTCAGGCTTTGAATGGAATTCTAAAATATGTAGACGATCAGTGAAGCTGTGTGTAAGATAAAGGTCGTCAAGGTGATGTGGTTTAGGTTAACTAGCGAGTAAGACAGGTTGTGTTATGTCCTCCTGGTTATTCAATTTGTATAATATGGATTGGGTTATGAAAGAATTCGAGGTGGGGATGGCAGGAAATGGTGTTAGAAATGGATGAGGAATGGAGATGAGTGGAGGGTGGCCTACCTATTATATGCGATATTTGCTTCTGTGTGGGCGAATCGAAAGAGAGTTGAGAGGAATTGGTAAAGAGAGATTTGGCAGGGTGGTGTAAAAGGAGGGCTTGAAAGTAAACGTGGATAAGACGTAAGGTTATGTTGTGAGTGAGGACAGTCCTCAGTGTGAAGGTATGTTAGATGTGAGCAGGCTGGAACAAGTTCTGAGTTTAAATATTTAGCGTATATGTTGGATGAGAAGGGAACGCACGATGCAGAGTGTAGTAGGAAAGTTGGAAATGGCAGGAAGGAGGCTGTGCAATTAAATCGTTGGTGGATGTAAGCGGACTAAGTCTTGAGTGTGCTAGGTCTTACAAGAAGGGTATGTTGTTTACGCTGTGTTATTGTTATGGTATGAGAACTATCGGTCCTGGAATAAGAAGTATAGATTCTAAAGTTCAATGTGTTCAGATGGACAATCTTAGGGGTGTGCTTAGTGGAGAAAATTTGATAAAGAGAGAATGAACGTATTAGAGTGTGGTGTGGTTGTGAAGAAAGGGGTAATGAGAGAAAATAAATTAAAGTATGTTAGACGTGGTCTTGGTCATCGTGGAAAGGAGATGAGTGATAGTCTGGTTGGTTAGCGATATGTATAGTGGTTATTGTTGGGCACGACCGTGCTGGGAACCGAGAATGAAATGATTGATCATAAACGAATGTCTGAAGAGAGAAAATGTGAGTTTGGCAGCAGGCAGAGAAGGGTGCAATGTATAGGAGAGATTGCGGACAGGAAAGACAGCAGATGCGCTGTGGCCTCACCTGGGCCAGGGAGAGAACCCTTACATTGACGATTGTACCATATGGAGGGTCAGCACGGTTCCATGATGCTCTAATGGTGGATTGTTCCTGTCTGTCGCGAGCTCTCAACTCAATTAATGGTACAGAGGGGGCGGTAAGGCTGGGCTTTCTTTTCGACGTTTGTCAGGTTCTCCTACTGCTTTTCTTTCCGATGCGCTTTTACAGCACCTTACCCCCAATTCTTGGGGGGAAAAGAGGAAGGAAGAAAAGAAGAAAGAAATATATATATATATATATTATATAATATATATATATATATAATATATAATATATATAATATAATAAATATATATACATATATATATGTATATATATATATATAATATATGCGAATTTGAAGGTCGATTAAACGCTGTAAATACTAGACGACCGGCTAAGCACGCAGTGAAACATTCCTTAGTATAGCCACGTGAACTCACTATAATTGTTGAGTGATTCTTGTATGACTGTAACAGCTATAGAGCACCAATTACCCGACAGAATGAGGTATGTTAAGGAAGTGGGATATATAGAGCAAATCCTCTGATACTATCAATGACTTATGGAGGATTGCACAATTATATATTTGAGGGCTGACACTGATCGGATAGGTAGAGAGTACATTTAATTAATTTGTAGATAGAATAGGTCGATTACGAAATTACCCCCCCCCACTCATACCCCCCACCTCACTACTACCCACACATCCACCATACCTCACCCACCTCACCCCCTCCCACCTAATATACCCACTCCACCTCCACTACCCCCCATACCTAATAACCCCACAAATCACACTCCTCCCCACTACCCCTACTCACTACTACCCACACTCAACACTCACCCCCTATATACCATACCACCTCATCCCATATATCCATACATCATCACCTAACGATATATCCCCCTAACTCGTACACCTATTCTACTATATATATACTCCACTACTTATACCATATAAGAGGGCGATCGTGTATAGGAAGCAGATGGAAGCGACAGGCTCCCTCCTGCTCATTTAATTAAGCATAAATTAAAACATAAGTGTTCAAATACTGATTAAAGTAATTGAATGCCAAATTTTAAAACTGTTTGTAATAGGCGAAACGTACATGATTCATCTAATCGACAGAAATTG
>JABUQX010068956.1:0-10000 GCA_015478945.1 Trachelipus rathkii
AATGAGAGATTTTGAAAAGTGACCTTTTTTACTTCTACCTTTTGAGCCACAATTTTTTGGGCTTTGACCTTTTTGGGGAACCCAAATTTTTTTGAGAAACCCAAATTTTTTGAGAACCCAAATTTTTTGAGAACCCAAATTTTTTGAGAGAACCCAAATTTTTTTTGAGAACCCCAAAATTTTTTGAGAACCCTAATTTTTTTTGGCAACCCTTCGAAGAAGGGTTGCGCCAAACGTTTGCGTTAGCAACGCGTTGTAATTTTTTGGCAACCCAAATTTTTTGAGAACCCAAATTTTTTGAGAACCCAAATTTTTTTTGAGAACCCAAATTTTTTTGAGAACCCTAATTTTTTGCAACCCTTCGAAGAAGGGTTGCGCCAAACGGTTGCGTAAGCAACCGTTTTACGTGTCCCACCCAATTTTTTGAGAACCCAAATTTTTTGAGAACCCAATTTTTTTTGAGAACCCAAATTTTTTTGAGAACCCTAATTTTTTGAGAACCCTAATTTTTGAGAACCCTATTTTTTGAGAACCCAAATTTTTTGAGAACCCAAATTTTTTGAGAACCCTAATTTTTTGAGAACCCTAATTTTTTGAGAACCCAAATTTTTTGAGAACCCTAATTTTTTGGCAACCCTAATTTTTTGCAACCCTTCGAAATTTTTTGGCAACCCCTAATTTTTGGCAACCCTCGAAGAAGGGTTGCGCCCAACGGCTTGCGTCAGCAACCCGTTGTACGTATTACCCCCCTATTTTACGCCCCTAATTTTTTTCGACCGTGTGGGCATTTGCCCACGGTAATTTTTGATCTTCCTTTAGGGCTTAGCCCCTATTTTTTTGATGTCTTTACCTTGTTTGACATGATATTTTCGGCTTTACCTTGCCCATATACCCATGGGTCAAATTTGACCCACGGTAATTTTTTTGTCCTTCCTTTAGGGCCACTTAGCCTATACCATGGGTCAAATTTGACCCGTAATTTTTTGTCCTTCTTTTAGGGACTTAGCCCTTTTTTGATGTCTTAACCTTGTTTGACCATGATATTTCAGCCTTGTCCGCTGTCATAATACCAATGGTCAATTTTGGACGCCACGCTAACTTGAATGGCTTGATGCGCTCCAATCAACGTAAGGAGTATCCTAGTGATTTCTATAGTGTTCTATGAGTATTATGAGATTGCGCAGGTGAAGTGCCAGGTGAGTGCAGTGAGTGCCAATGAGTGCCAATAAGTGCCAAGTTGAGTGCAATGAGTGCCAAAGTGAGTGGGCCAACATAGTGCCAAAGGGTGCCACATAGTGCAAACTGAGTGCCACTTTTTTCAAAGCCTTTTCTAGCTCCCTGAGCCCCGAAAGCCTTTAATATGGGTGTCCTACCCTATGTTTATAAGGTA
Source organism: Trachelipus rathkii (assembly GCA_015478945.1). Lineage (NCBI taxonomy): Eukaryota > Metazoa > Arthropoda > Malacostraca > Isopoda > Trachelipodidae > Trachelipus > Trachelipus rathkii. The sequence continues at coordinate 1,391 of JABUQX010068956.1, forward strand.
TGAGCGATTCGATTGGTGTATATTACAGTTGCTAGGATGCTTCCTACTATGAGTTAGTATTTTTCTACCACTTATAAGCCTATATATATATATATTATACATATATATATATATAATATATATATTATATATATATATATTATATATATTATATATAATATATAATATATATATATATATATATATATTATATATATAATATTATATATATATATAATATAATATATAAATATATATATATTATATTAATTTTTTCACACTTACACACATACACTATGACACTTATACACACATTCACTATGACACTTATAAACACTAGGACACTTATAAGCACTTACACTGTCATAGGACACTTACATTAAACCATAGACACTTACATTAAACCATATACACTTACATTCACACCAGCACACAGATACACTTACACTTACACTCACACACTCGATATTTTGATGCCTCAACTTTGATGCCTCAACTTTGATGCCTCAACTTTGATGCCTCAGCATTAATGCCTCAGCATTGATGCCTCCACTTTGAATGTTCATCTTTGATGACTCATCTTTGATGAAGGCATCTTTGATACCGTCTATATTGATGATTCATCTTTGATGAATCATCTTTTGATGGCCATCTCTACCTACATAAAGACAGAATTAATGTCTTCCCCTAGTTCATAATTGGAACACCAAGGCGCCGCATGCGCCCTCCGCGTGAAGATCCACGAACCCGCACCCGCAGGTGCGACCCGCCGCGTTCCCGCCCGCCGCGTGCGCCCGCAGGCGCAATATTTCCGCGTACCCCCCCGCCGCGAGCGCCCGCAGGCGCAATATTCCCGCCCGAATGAAATATATATACTATAAGTCATTCATTTTTATTTCATACTTAAACATTTCAAAGAATTTCTTTTCAAATATACTATGAATCATTCATTTTTATTTCATACTTAAACATTTTTATTAAAAACATTTTCGCGAACCTAAAACTGTAACTCATTACAGACCTATTATTTAACACATATATTTATTAACATTATTTTTTACTTAATACTTTTTACTTAATACTTTTTTAATTATATAAATTTTTAAAAATTGTATGTAAGAAGAAAAAACCAGAGGTGTCTGATATATAATCATTTTATTTACTAAAAATGGTACGAAATTTTATTAAAACATTAACATTACATACCTTAAGCAGTAAATCAAGTAAATCAATAGAGGTGTGACCTAACACAAAGGGGTATTAGTATGCTTTTGTTTTATGTTTTAGCTGCTTTAACTTTCTGGCTTTAAACTGCTTTAAACTCATATGTTTTATGCTTTAACTCATATATTTATTAACATTACATACCTTAAAGCAGTAAATCAGTAAATGAATAGAGGTGTTACCTAACAACAAAGGGATTAGAATGCTTTTGTTTTACTGCTTTACTGCTTTAACTCATGTTTTACTGCTTTAACTCATATGTTTTACTGCTTTAACTCATATATTTATTAACATTACATACCTTAAAGCAGTAAATCAGTAAATCAATAGAGGTGTTACCTAACACCAAAGGGATTAGTATGCTTTTGTTTTACTGCTTTACTGCTTTAACTTTCTGCTTACTGTTTAACTTTCTTGCTTTAACTGCTTTAACTTTCTGCTTTACTGCTTTAACTTTCTGCTTTACTGTTTTAACTCATATATTTATTAACATTATGTTTTTTATTTTGTTTTAATACTTTTTATTTATTTTATTATTATTTTTATTTATTTTTATTATTATTTTTATTTATTTTTATTATTTTTTTTTATTTTTTTTATTATTATTTTTATTATTTTTATTATTTTATTTTTATTTTTATTATTATACTTAGTGTTATTTACTTCATGCCTATTGTTATTATTATTTAGAACACACATACACACACACACACAACACACACACACACACACACACACACACACACTTATACACACATTCACTATGCCACTTATACACACATTCACTATGACACTTACATTTACCCATAGACACTTACATTTACACTTACACTTATACACCCATTCACTATGACACTTATACACACATTCACTATGACACTTACATTTACCCATAGACACTTACATTTACACTTACACACACACACACACACACACACACACACACAGATTTACTTACACTCACACACAGATTTACTTACACACACAGATTTACTTACACTCACACAGATTTACTTACACTCCCACACAGATTTACTTACACACACAGATTTACTTACACACACAGATTTACTTACACAGACAGATTTACTTACCACACACACACACACATCACACACACACACACACACACACACACACACACGCACACTCACTTACACATATAACGTATAATTTATTAAACATTTTGTTTTAATTAAACACATACATTTATATTACTCATTCAAATATAACTAAAATTATTTCAAAGTTTCTTAAAACTTCTATAATAAATCAATCATTATCTTTGAACAAAGAATTTATTATTAACTGTTAATACTTTTTGTTTATAAATTTTATAACTATCAAGTTTTAAAATAACTTTTACTAAAATTTTATGAAATTTTATTAAAAACATATATTTTACGTACCTTAAAATCTTTAGCCATGTAATAAGTATAAAAAGAACAAAATAAGTTCTTCTCTGCTAACATAACATGTATTTTATTAAAATCTTTCTAATTCTTATTTAAAAAATAACATTAATTTCACATTACATTTATATATTTTCGCTCGATGTTAACTAAAAATATTTCAAAGTTTTTTAAATAATTCGGATTTTCTTTATTATTATTATTATTATTATTATTATTATTATTATTATTATTATTATTATTATTATTATTATTATTATTATTATTATTATTATTATTATTATTATCTATGTACATTGACAATCCATCACGAGAAAACACAACAACCCGCACTCACTTGTTGAAATAACTACTTTAGGCCTAAAATTAGGATAATCCTTTTTGTATCCCGGGGCGATTTAGACCTAATTCCAGGTCAAAATATATTTCAAACTGACCTTTTTCTGTAAAATGTGGTGCAATAACTACGTTAGGCCTAAATTTAGGCCTAAATTTAGGATAAGCCTTTTTGTATCCCAGGCTGATTTAAGCCTAACAATTACCAGGTCAAAAGGTAATTCCAGTATAGACAAGAATCGAGAATCAATGTTATTATTATTTTATAAATATATTTCAAACTGAAACATGCTGGATCGGTAAGATCCTTTAAGCAGGTAAGAAGGAAATGTTTACTTTTCTTGTGAGTGGACGGAGTAATCCTTATCTCTATATGACCTCGTATGTGATTGGTCGAGAATTATTTTATCGCTTTTTGGTTTTACGTATGTAAAAACATGTTTTTTCATATCCTGAACCTGGGTTCGTTTATTTAAACTCTTAACATACATGTAAATATTTATTTAAGAAAGTAAAAATAAGGATAATAAAACTTTACTATATAATTAGAAATTTAATAATCATTAACTCACAATATTTATATAGAATAATATATATATATATATATATATATATATATATATATATATATATATATATATATATATATATATATAATATATATATAATATATATATATTATATTAAAATATATATATATAAGGCCAAAATTAAATATATACAAGAGTGTTAAATATATTTACAATGATTTTATATATAAGGTTCACATTAAATATAATACAGGAATATTATTATATATAACACTTCCACATACATTTTACACATAATGTTTATGATTATTTTATATTAAAATTCTCTAAATCTTTGCAAATATGCCAATCATTTATATCATTATCGATGATATAGTTTCTTATCTCAGTAATACCTTCAGTTAACACATATGTAAAAAGTTCCCGTTCAGATATCATAGTATATTTACATTCAGGGTCACCTGCATAAATACTTTCTTGCCATTGTTTTCTAAGTAGATAAATAAATTTCTGTACGTCTATAGAACTTAGGAAGCGATCGATGATAGGTGTAGGATCATCAGTTAGGTTTTTCTTAAATGCGTAGTATTCTTGGTATAACATGTAATGAATTACGGTTACGTAATTAGATAACATACATGTCTTCTTCATCTGCATTAACATTCGCTTACGTACCTCTAACATGTATTTCAGCTGCGTTAGGCCTGAAATGTAGAATCCAAATGATGTAGGTTCAAATACTGTTGTTTCATTATTTCTCTCCCATAATCTGACTTCCAAACTGATTATGTTTTGATGTTTATAAAATGCTAGAGTAAGTTGCTTATCGCTGGTTTCTTCGCACAGGCTAATAACTGTTTCGGTCCAGTTTAAAGCTGAGTTTGGTTTAAAGTATTCTGTAAGCCACTCTTCAGTGTGATTACATATACAAAGTAATTCATCTGGACTCATGAAAATACGCTTTGTATTATAACAGGGTGATTGGGTAGCACACTTGAAAAATTCAAATCCATCGGGTTTTCTTTTATATAAGAATGAAACCCTACTTCCTGGGATCTTGATTTCCCACTGGACAATGTCTTGTATTGAGGTATACTTGTTAAGATGATTCATGATATATACACTTATGTGAAAATAGAGCACTTGTTATTACAAATCAGAGAACTGTGGCACCGCTTAACAGCCAAAACGAATATGATTTTAAAAAGAGTTTGGGTCTAAACACGCATACCTCAATATAATTTCATACAATCAGAGGTAATGGTTCAGGATATGAAAAAATGTTTTTACATACGTAAAAACCAAACAAAGCGATAAAATATTCTCGACCAATGACATAACGAGGTCATATAGAGATAAGGGGGAAAAAAAAAAATTTTTAAAAAAAAAACTTTTCCGTCCACTCACAAGCAAAGGTAAACATTTCCTTCTTACCTGCTTAAAAGATCTTACCGATCCAGCATGTTTCAGTTTGAAATATATTTAAAATTATAATAACATTGATTCTCGATTCTTGTCTATAATGGAATTACCTTTTGACCTGGTATTAGGCTTAATCCGCCTGGAATACAAAAAGGCTATCCTAAATTTAAGCCTAAATTTAGGCCTAACGTAGTTATTGCACCACATTTAACAGCAAAAGGTCAGTTTGAAATATATTTTGACTTGGAATTAGGCCTAATGCCCCGGGATATCAAAAAGGATTATCCTACAACACATTTTACAGAGGAGGGTCAGTTTCGTATTGTAAGGAGTGCGGGTTGTTGTGTTTTCTCGTGATGGATTGTCAATGTACATAGATAATAATAATAATAATAATAATAATAATAATAATAATAATAATAATAATAATAATAATAATAATAATAATAATAATAAAGAAAATCCGAATTATTTAAAAAACTTTGAAATATTTTTAGTTAACATCGAGCGAATAATATAAATGTAAGTGAATAATTGTTATTTTTAAATAAGAACTTAGAAAGATTTTAATAAAATACATGTTATGTTAGCAGAGAAGAACTTATTTTGTTCTTTTTATACTTATTACATGGCTAAAGATTTTAAGGTACGTAAAATATATGTTTTTAATAAAATTTCATAAAATTTTAGTAAAAGTTATTTTAAAACTTGATTGTTATAAAATTTATAAACAAAAAGTATTAACAGTTAATAATAAATTCTTTGTTCAAAGATAATGATTGATTTATTATAGAAGTTTTAAGAAACTTTGAAATAATTTTAGTTATATTTGAATGAGTAATATAAATGTACGTGTTTAATTAAAACATAAAATGTTTTAATAAATTATACGTTATATGTGTAAGTGAGTGTGCGTGTGTGTGTGTGTGTGTGTGTGTGTGTTGTGTGTGTTGTGTGTGTGTAAGTAAATCTGTCTGTGTAAGTAAATCTGTGTGTAAGTAAATCTGTGGGTGTAAGTAAATCTGTGCGCGAGTGTAAGTAAATCTGTGTGAGTGTAAGTAAATCTGTGTGTGTAAGTAAATCTGTGTGTGAGTGTAAGTAAATCTGTGTGTTGTGTGTGTGTGTGTGTGTGTGGTGTGTGTGTGTGTGTGTGTGTGTGTAAGTGTAAATGTAGGTGTCTATGGTTAAATGTAAGTGTCATAGTGAATGTGTGTATAAGTGTCATAGTGAATGGGTGTATAAGTGTAAGTGTAAATGTAAGTGTCTATGGGTAAATGTAAGTGTCATAGTGAATGTGTGTATAAGTGGCATAGTGAATGTGTGTATAAGTGTAAGTGTGTGTGTGTGTGTGTTGTGTGTGTGTGTGTGTGTGTGTGTGTATGTGTGTTCTAAATAATAAAAATAACAATAGGCATGAAGTAAATAACACTAAGTATAATAATAAAAATAAAAATAAAATAATAAAAATAATAAAAATAATAATAAAAATAAATAAAAATAATAATAAAATAAATAAAAATAATAATAAAAATAAAAAAATAATAATAAAATAAATAAAAAGTATTAAAACAAAATAAAAAACATAATGTTAATAAATATATGAGTTAAAACAGTAAAGCAGAAAGTTAAAGCAGTAAAGCAGAAAGTTAAAGCAGTAAAGCAGAAAGTTAAAACAGTAAAGCAGAAAGTTAAAGCAGTAAAGCAGTAAAACAAAAGCATACTAATCCCTTAGGTGTATAGTATGATTACTGATTTACTGCTTTAAGGTATGTAATGTTAATAAATATATGAGTTAAAGCAGTAAAACATATGAGTTAAAGCAGTAAAGCAGAAAGTTAAAGCAGTAAAGCAGTAAAACAAAAGCATACTAATCCCTTAGGTGTTAGGTAACACCTCTATTGATTTACTGATTTACTGCTTTAAGGTATGTAATGTTAATAAATATATGAGTTAAGCAGTAAAACATATGAGTTAAAGCAGTAAAAGGCAGAAAGTTAAAGCGTAAAGCAGTAAAACAAAGCATAACTAATACCCTCCTTGGTGTAGGTGTTGGTTGGCCATTTGTGGAGGTGTTTTCACACCTCTATTGATTTTACTGATTTACTGCTTTAAGGTATGTAATGTTTAATGTTTTTAATAAAATTTCGTACAATTGTAGAGTAAAATAAATGATTATATATCAGACACTCTGGTTTTTCTTCTTACATTGCAATTTTTTAAAAATTATAAATTAAAGTATTAAGTAAAAGTATTAAGTAAAAATAATGTTAATAAATATATGTGTTAAATAATAGGTCTGTAATGAGTTACAGTTTTGAGGTTCTCGCGAAAAAGTTTTTTAATAAAATGTTTAAGTATGAAATAAAATGAATGATTCATAGTATATTTGAAAGAAATTCTTTGAAATGTTTAAGTATGAAATAAAAATGAAATGACTTATAGTATATATATAATATTTTCATTCGGGGCGGAAAATGCTTGCGCCTGCGCGGCGCACGCGGCGTGCGTTACGCGAAATACTGGCGCCTGCGGGCACTGCCGCGGCGGGGCTGGTAACGCGGAAATATTGCGCCTGTGCGGGCGCTCGCGGCGGGCGGGAACGCGGCGGGACGCACCTGCGGGGTGCGGGTTCGTGGATCTTCACGCGGAGGGCGCATGCGGCGCCCTGGTGGTTAGCTTATGAACTAGGGAAGGCAATAATATTAACTCTGTTCTTTAATGTAGGGTAGAGATGAGCCATCAAAGATGATTTCATCAAAGATGAATCATCAATATAGACGGTATCAAAGATGCCTTCATCAAAGATGAGTCATCAAAGATGAACATTCAAAGTGGAGGCATCAATGCTGAGGCATTAATGCTGAGGTATCAAAGTTGAGGCATCAAAGTTGAGGCATCAAAGTGGTTGAGGCATCAAAAATCGAGTGTGTGAGTGTAAGTGTGTAAGTGTATCTATGTGCGGGTGTGAATGTAAGTGTATATGGTTTAATGTAAGTGTCTATGGTTTAATGTAAGTGTCTATGACAAGTGTAAGTGCTTATAAGTGTCCTAAGTGTTATAGTGTCATAGTGAGATGTGTGTTGATAAGTGTATAGGTATGTGTGAGGTGCTGTGTTCAATAATATATATAGTATATAATAATATATATTATATATATATATATATAGTAATATATATATATATATATAGTATATAATATATAAATATATATATATATAATAATATATGATATATATAATTATATATTATATATATATAAACTATAAATGGATAGAAAAATATTAATCTCATAGGTAAGGAAGCATCCTAAAGCAACTCGTATATTCACCAATCGAATCTCATACCTTATACATAAGGGGTTAGACACCAATATTAAGGCTATTCTAGGGGAGGCTGAGATAAGGCTTGAAAAAAGTGGCACTCACTCATTTGGCACTATGTGGCACTCACTTGGCACTATGAGGCACTCACTTGGCACTCATTGGCACTCACTTGGCACTTATTGGCACTCATTGGCACTCACTTGGCACTCACCTGGCACTCACCTGGCATTCATCTAATACTCATAGAACACTAATAGAACATCACTAGATACTCCTTACGTTGATTGGGAGCCATCAAAGCCATCAAGTTAGCGTGGGTCAAAATTGACCCATGGTATATGACAGGGACAAGGCTGAAATATCATGGTCAAACAAGGTTAAGAC